>JAOTQG010105978.1:0-12713 GCA_025631175.1 Iris virginica
CGAGTCATGTGAATTCGGCATTTGGCCGGCTCATACGTGTCATGGATTCGTTATGGATGTGAATTGTGAATGTGAACTCCTTCCGTTATCTCATTCGAGTACCATTGTTGTGATACACCTTTGATAGGCCGTCGATAGTTTTGTATACACTTGTGAAAGTCCCTTACACCTTTCATATATGTTACATGTTTATCAACTAAACACTTGCATCCTAGCCACGTTGGCGGATTCTTATTGGGCTATTGAGCTCATCCCTATGTGTTCTATGTCTTCCTTCTTGTTGTCTCTCACAGGTTACAAGGTTGGGGTCGATGATATTCTGGAAGCTTGTGAGGCGCCGTAGGAACGTTGTATAGATATTCTTTTGGTTCCTGTGAGCATGTAGCTCCGAACTCATGGCATTGTACTATTGTATATTAACTTGTTAATAGGGGTATATGTAAATTGATCGTATGTGGTTATGGTTGTGTTATCAACTTGGAGTGTAGGTATGTATATGTGTTAGGTACTTTGAAAACCAACGGAAATAGAAAAGAAAACCAAGGTGGTCTTTTGTTAAAAGTATTATATGTGACGTCACCTTCGTTAGGGTTTGATATGTAATCACTTCCGCGTATTGTAGTTGTGTATCGTTGCGTCACCCCTCGAGGAACGTGACGTCACGGGACTCAGGGCGCGACAAATCCCTTCACCATCGAATCCAAACGGACACCTCTAACCTCCATCGCTACAACCGTCCACCGCCACCAACAGCTCACCGAAAACCACCTATCTCCCATCAATTGAAAAGCATGGAGATTCAGAAACCATACCTCACTTTCCGGTCGAACACAGTCCGCCTCAATTTCAAGATTCTTGACGTTCTTGGAGGATAGGGTGATCCTGATTTTGTGGATTTGCTCATGCGGCTCCCGTGGAGTGGTGGGTTTATGGAGATGGAGAAGGTGAAGATGAGAATGACTCCGAAGATTGAGAGCTTCGGTTGAGTTGAGAGGTTGAAGATGATGATGAGCAGATTGGGCAGATCTGGTGAGGAGAGGGAGGAGCCGGTGAAGAGTCGATTGGGGATCTGGGTGAGGAGGAGGAGCAGATTGGGTAGATTAACCAATTAGGATCACGTGAGGAGGAGCCTCCTCTTATTTACCCAGTCAGCACAGCAAATTTACTCTTTTGCCCTTCAAAAATGCCACATCATCAACAAAATTCAAAATTTTTCCGATTAAATCGATGAATTTAATTTTAGGAACCAAATTAGGTTTCGTTTAATAGGTTGAGTATGAAATCAAGAAAAGAAAATAGGTAGGGACTACTACTTCAAAAAATTGATAGATTAAGGATCAAAAGAGTCTTTTTGCCTATAAATAGATATAAAATATATAAAAAGAGTAGATGAGAGAACGAAAGACATGTTTTATCCACTCAAACTTTTGTACTTTTGTTTTACTTCATTAGTCTCAATTTAAATGTTAAAATTGAATGAACATATAATTATTTAAAAAAATGTAACATTAAAATTGGGTGAATAAAAGAAAACTAACAACGAGTTCATTTAAAATACGTCTCAATAATTAGGGTTCATTTGAATGATATATTTTAAAAAATATTTTTCGATATTTTAATTTGAATAGTAAGAAATATAAATTTTAAAATAATAGGTAATATGAAAGAAAACTATAAAATTGAGTATAAAAAATATCACGTAAACACTAAAGACTCATTGGACGATGAAAATACTCATCACTAAAATGAAAAATCGAAAATTTTCATTTTAAATGATACGGAATATCTTTAAAAAATGACACAAATTTTAAAATTTTTAATATTATATTTTAAACAATTGCGATATATATATTTTTTAATTGGCATAATAAATGTTACATTATTTGACATAAAAATCTAACTCCAAAACGACGGTTGCTTGCGTCGAAACGGTTTGACCACATATAGACTCACAAGACAGTACTGTATCTTCTTGATTTGCTCAATTTTCAACCATCGTCCTTAGCTCCGACAACTCTCCGGCAATCAATTAAACTTCTCCGTCAGCTCAGTTGTAGCTCATTAGGGCATTATTATGGTGGAAAGAAGGAAGCCTCTGGTGCTTTCTTCCACCAAATATCTCCTCAATTCCCTACTCAATGCTGCCGTAACAGGCAAGAGAGACGATGCAATTGACCGAATTAACCTCCATCCCGATGAAGTCACCACCCCGCCGCCGCCGACTCTACGGCTTCGCGCGGGAATTATTCGTTTGTCTAAGGACCAATCGGACATTTCGCGGGCTTCTCTTGACGACGCCGTATTGGTTGGCCTCCCCACTTCTGTCCTCAAAAAGCTATCAATTACTTCCGGCTCACTGGTACACTCTTTCTTTAGAGGTTAATTTGGTCATTTTTCCAGAATCAGTGTTTGATCACCTTTAACTTGTTAAGAACAGATTTAATTATAATCTTTATTAGCTTTTCATATTTGAAAGTTTTATCCTTTTAAGGATTAGATTACATTTACATTTGTTCTTGATAATTCTAAGAACAAAATTTGACGCTCATTTTAGGATGCAGGGATTTCCAGGTGTAAAGTTTAGTGTGTTAAGGTTAAAACTGGATTCAAATATTTACTTCAGAACTTAGTTTTAATAGGTTTGTGATCGGATTGGAGGGGTTAGAACTGATCGCTTAAATGTTTCATGTATGCTCTTCTAAATTCGTACTAGGTGGTCATCAAGAATTTGGATATGGACATACAAAGAATTGGTCAAGCTGTTGTTCTAGATCCTCCCAATACAAATGTGAACTCATTAGACAATGAATCATCCACGTCTACATCTTCAAGGTCAATGCTGGTCTTTCCTTTATACAGTTTCCCTCCGGTTCATTGTGTGCCATTGCTGCGAGAAGTTGCATACGTGTCTCCCCTTCTGGCATTTAACCTTAACTTGAATGTATCATGTTTGAAATTGCTTGTCCGACGAGGGAAAGAGAGTTTGGAATCTTTGTTTGAAGTTAAAGAAGAAGTTGGAACTAATGGGAAAGAGGGTGAGGACTTATCCGTTGATTTAGATGTTGAACCCTGGGTGGAATCTCCCAGATATGCCTCGCACTTGAGGATTTCATTTGTAAAGATACCAGAATGTGGCACCATTGAATCTCTTAAAGGGAGTTCCTCTACTGATACTGAAGATCGTCAAGAAATGATTGATTTGGCACTGAATGAGTACTTTGCAGTGGATAGATACCTAGCCAGAGGTGATGTTTTCAGTATATGCATTAACTGGTACTGCAAATCAACTATCTGCATTCCTTGCAATCAAAAGATGCGCGTGAGCAACAGCGTCATCTACTTCAAGGTGGTTTCCCTTTTTTCTGTTTCCCTTTCATTTTCTTGTGTTCATGTCAAGGAGTATTACAAAACGACTTTCTAATATCTTCCGCAAGCCTTTG
This sequence comes from Iris virginica, assembly GCA_025631175.1. Classification (NCBI taxonomy): domain Eukaryota; kingdom Viridiplantae; phylum Streptophyta; class Magnoliopsida; order Asparagales; family Iridaceae; genus Iris; species Iris virginica. The sequence continues at coordinate 3,441 of JAOTQG010105978.1, forward strand.
CTGTCTTCAGGTTGTTGCTATGGAACCTTCAGATGAACAAGTACTGAAAGTCAATCGTAATCAAACAGCGGTCGTGCTAGGAGCTAGTGTTCCATCTGCTGTTCCTCCAAATCTATTACTTGATGGGCAAAAAGGGTTTGCCCCTTTGCAAGGGGACACTGTAAAGATCCTAGCCTCAATTCTTGCCCCCCCATCATGCCCATCTGTACTCTCATCTAAATTCAGAGTTGCGATTCTGCTCTCTGGTTTATCTGGTGCGTGTTACCCCCCGTCCCCCCTTTTGCAGAGAACAGATGCATCTTAATTATGAATCTTTTTACTTTGAGGTTAATGCTAGCTGACTGTATTCCTAGAACCGGGTTTTACATTGTTGAAATGGCTACTTGACATTGCTTAAAGTATAAAACAACAACAACAAAGCCTTAATCCCAGTCACTTGGGATCGGCTACATGAATCCTTTTTCGCCATTCCACGCGATCCGTTGCCAAGTCACCATGTAGATCAAAATCTTTCATGTCTTTGTTTATTGCCGATGTCCATGTTAACTTTGGCCTACCCCTAACCCTATCTCGATTGAGACTAGTATCAGCATACTTCCTAACTGGAGCACTAAGGGGCCTACGTTGTATTTGACCAAACCATTTTAGGTGGTTCTCTCTCATTTTCTCTACTATAGGAGCTACAGTTTCTCGTATTTGTTCATTACAAATCCCATCTTTTCTAGTTTTACCGCTCATCCATCTAAGCATTTGCATTTCCGCTACACTCATCTTGTTAGCATGTTCCAGGGTGTGGGAAGCGGACTGTGGTTAAGCATGTTGCTCATCAATTGGGTATGCACGTGGTGGAGTACAGCTGCCATAATTTGATGACATCATCCGAGAGGAAAACGTCTGCGATGCTAGCTCAAGCATTCACTACAGCTCGCAGGTGTTGTAGCACTATTGAGCTAGTAATTTTAGCTTCGATATTGCTTGCCAAAAAAGGAAAAAGAGCTTCCATATCTTGTTAGTAGTTTTTATCGTAGACTCTTGCTGATTAATCTGTTCACGCTGGTTTCATTCTACTTCAACTTTTTCATTTCTTTAGCTTGAATCATCTGAAGTCGCTTTTTTCTCTCCAAAATGTGATAGTGGTGCGATTATATAACATGCTCTACTCTAATCCTCCACGATTCTGATGCTTAGACGTCCTACTATCTTCTCAAGTTAAATATTTCCTAAGAGTTGTTGATTTTTTAAAGTAATCACTGCTTGATACTAGAATAGAGATACATGCAGGTGAACTGCGCCAATGGTTGTCTCCCAGTTAATGCCTGTTCACAAGTGATACCAGCTAACCTTATTTTATTCTTGATGTTCTAAAGTAGTGTAATAAAAGTCTTTCATGCTCTCACGAAAGTGATCCCAATGCAGATATTCACCTACAATTCTTCTTCTCCGTCACTTTGAGGTTTTCCGTAATCAGGCCTCTCATGAGGGTATACCACAAGATCAGATTGGTCTTTCTTCTGAAGTTGCCTCTGTCATCAGGGAATTCACGGAGCCTGTTAGTGAAGATGACAAGTATTTTGAAGAAGAAACTGAGGCGGATTCTGTAAGATACGCTATATATCATGTTACTTATGTAAAATGCTTTCTACAAGCTGAAATATTCTTTTCGGTGCTGTTTTTTATTGTATCAGAGCTCTTAGGTATTATGATAGTCTCTTTGAGTTGTATCGCCGATGAGCTGGTACTATCACTTTTGAAACAATCTGAAGGAAGAATTCTCTGCTCCATAGCTTTTTCTGTGTGATGACCTTGCATTAGACCATTTTGAGTGGCAGAAAAGGGTTAATATAGCAGACCCCAAGTGATTTTAGTTGACTTAAGTTTGTACCCTTTCTGAATGACCCTACGTAGTATGAACAAATGCTGAGTTGAGTTGTAGAGTTTAGCTTGAATAAAAATGATAAATCTGGTCTCAATGTAAATTTGTTCCCTGAGTTCCTAAATCCTATTTTTATTCTGAACTAAGAACTTACTGGAAGAAGCAAAAGCAGGGGAGCTGAAAGGATTATTATTGAACATTTTTAGGTTTACGGGTTTGGTGAGGGAAAGCAAAAGTGAAAGGAGTATTAACTAAAAGCACCCTTGTCCTTGGTTCAAATAAGATGGAATACAATACTAATGTAATTGCTTCCATTTTACTTTTTCTTGTTGGCATAGTTTCCAAAACGGAATCTAGCATTAAGGAATAATGATTAAAGATAGATATGACAGAAGGGAAACAAGGCATGAACAAAGACCCGTGGGGGGGGGGGGGATGGCAGCATGCTGAGGTGGAACTATGTCCATAGAAAATTTTCTAGGCCTAACTGACCAGAAAGGAACAATCCGTTATAAATCACATTTACCCTTTCTTCCTCTACAAACTCCACTTTGGAAGTCAAGCATACAACTTAATGTCAAAGGATAATCACTGTTATGATTTGCCACTGCAGGGTGTCAAGGTTGCTCAAACAATGATTACACATCCAGTACTGTTAGTTGCCACAGCTGACAGTTCAGAAGGGCTTCCGCCAACCATTAGGCGGTGTTTCAGCCATGAAATCAGTATGGGACCTATGACTGAAGAACAAAGAGTTGAAATGCTTTCCCAATCACTTCAATGTATATCTGAGCTGCTTCCAAATGTACGTTGGCTTTTCTCTTCTATCTTTTACCCTTTATAAGGAATAGGCTGCTTCATGATGCGCAAATGAGGGTAATTCACACTTATCTCAGTGACATACCTATTTGGCAATACGATACATCTTTCATATCTTGCTATACAAGGCAGTAGTGTATCTTATGCTGCAATTTGTCTTTCAATATAGAACTGTACCGTATAAATGTATCTTGCAGTTAACTTTTTCTTACAATCAACATAGAAAGTTTTTTGAAGCTTTCTTGATACAGTTATCATGATTTTATGGTTCTTACTTCCGAGTTTCTAGTATTTTATAATTTCACATAGTATACCTAAAATTTGACGTATTTTATAGCAAAATGTATCCCCTTCTATACGTGATTTGTATCCCAATTCAATAACTACAAGTGTGATGTTTGGCCCCGGGATATGTGAAAAGCAGATTGTAATTTTAATCTTTCAATAGATGTAATTTTGATACCAAACAAATATGCTATTTTACACCATCTCTCAAATATTATCGTGGGAGTATAATTCGTTCGTTTATGTTCAAGCTGGGAATGAATCTCAGACATGTAAGCTAAATGATCGAGAGCACACATGTTTAAGAACTTGTCATTTGTTTAGGAGTTTTAGTCTATGCTAACTTATTTATATAGCTTGTTCTTTATCAAATTCAGAGTTATTTGTTTCTCGTTTGTGTTTTATCAATGGCTGTTGACTTTGATGGATCAGAAATTGTTTGTTGCAGACTGCTCCAGAGGATCTTATAAAGGACATAGTTGGACAGACTTCTGGTTTCATGCCAAGGGATATACGTGCTTTAATTGCTGATGCCTGTGCAAATTTAATTCCTGAACACAATGCTCTATCTGATAAAGCAGAAGCCCGGATCTGGGAGGAGAATGAATCTCTTGGAAAACCTATTAACGACAATTCTCCTAGTGACAATGCTCTGTCTGACAAAGCAGAACCCAATAACTTCCGGGGAATTGGATCTCTTGGGAAACCTGTGAAGGACATCATGTCATGTGATCCTGCACCGCGGTCCTTTGGAAAAGAAGACATGGTGAAAGCATTGGATCGATCGAAAAAGCGGAATGCCTCAGCCCTAGGGACTCCAAAGGTGTACTTACTTCTGTAACTTAATGCCAAGTTCATTGTTTTCCTTTTTTGCGTCTGTACTTCAAATGACTTTTTATCTTACGGGAAGGTTGAATTGCAATGAGTGACTGTCAAGGTATCATTGCAGTAAATAAGTTCAGTACCAGATTTTGTATAGGCCACTAAATCTCAACTACTCTGCTACAGGTTCCCAATGTGAAGTGGGAGGATGTTGGTGGACTCGAGGATGTGAAGAAATCAATTCTGGACACAGTTCAGGTGAGGGATTTAATATTCTAAAGCCATTGCCGTAGCTTATTATTTATTTACTTTATAAACAATGTTTATCAAGAAGTTATCATGTTGATTAGTCGCTTCAAGTCTAGACTTTTCTGCAACAGGAGATACATCACGGATTAAACAATCAATATTGATTTATATTTCTTCTCCTAAATTCATTTTTTTATATGGCTTTCAAAGTCCATAAGAAGGATTAAAGAAAAAGAGAGAAAGAAGTTCCGCTGTCAGACAAAGTATGTTCTATTACTACATCTTATTGTATTTTGTTTGTGACAAAGGCCTAGTTGAGTTGAGGATCTTGTTATGATTTTTTTATATATATCTTGTAGCTTGGATGGAATGGTATGTTATAAGACATTTCCAAATCCCCACCACATACTTGCGTATGGAACTCAAATGACCTTCTTAGCTGTATTTGAAATTCTATGGCAATTGGGTTTCATTAAAGCACAGTTCATAGATGAGTTAGGAAATTTCTAAACGGAAATTGATAACTACAATAATATTGTAAAAAACAGGACAGCTGATGAGTGCCCTCTTGAACTTGTTACAAATTTACTTTTAAAAATGTTTGTGGTGGAATACCAATAAATACAGGAGGGAATAATTGCAATGCATAATGTTTCTATTAGGAGCTTAAATGTCCCGTGGATTTATTAGTATTTCTTTATATGAATTTGAGGGGTGAATGAAGTAGGTACATAGAACAAGCAAACTTTATGTAAGGCCTTTGTGGTTCAGCACCTGAAAATTCTCGACATATTTTATTCGTGATGGGTACAAAAAGGAAAAATAATTAAAACAAAAAGAAGAGAATCCTAGTCTTCAATATTCTGCATTTTTTTTTTTACCATGGATGATATGGCTGATGCCTCTGACTATATCTGCAGCTGCCTCTTCTGCACAAGGATTTGTTTTCCTCAGGGTTGCGTAAGCGGTCTGGTGTTCTTCTTTATGGACCTCCCGGTACAGGGAAAGTAAGCACTACTTATATTTATGCATGTTTTATGTCTGTCTCTTTTTCAAAGTCAATATACATGTAGATAGAGCACTCTTTAGCCATCCACCATTAATGTGTTTGTGTTGGGCTTCGGATGGATATGTGATCTTTGATGTGAATTTCAGACTTTACTGGCAAAAGCTGTTGCAACAGAGTGCTCCCTTAATTTTCTGAGTGTCAAAGGACCTGAATTGATCAACATGTACATAGGAGAGTCGGAGAAAAATGTGCGTGACATTTTCCAGAAGGTAATGCTCTTTTCCTTCTTTTAATATTCTTCCTGCAGGTACTGGAACTCCATTACATTGTAAAGAGCTAATCTCTCCATTTAACTCAAAGTTCATGTCTGTCTATTTTACCACTACAGTGTGTCCTCTTTGACAACTTAACTATTAAAATTTATGACTTTCCAGATTACTCTTATCTGATGAAAATTATTCTTAGTTGTTCTTAAAACTTCAGTGTACGTGGAACACTTTATTAATTCGTTGAATGTTTGATTTTCAAACTTTAACTCTCTGTGTGGAATAGAGCAAATATTTTGCTTTTCGAATGTTGATTTTTGTTCTTGTCCTGCACCATTTGCAGGCCAGATCAGCACGCCCCTGCGTCATCTTCTTTGATGAACTTGATTCGCTTGCTCCAGCTAGGGGTGCTTCCGGTGATTCTGGAGGGGTTATGGATCGGGTGGTATCTCAGGTGATACATTTGGTTGTAATTGTCATAATTTCTTTTGTTTCTATCACCACCGAGTTCTTGACATGCTTGCTTTTCTATCAGATGCTTGCAGAGATTGATGGCTTGAGCGACTCTTCCCAGGTTACATGGCTATAACAGCACTTTTGTCTTCAAGTTTCAACTGTCTATTCCTCTTACTTTCAGTTATTGACCTTGGCATCTTTCAATAGGATTTGTTTATAATAGGAGCCAGCAACAGACCCGATCTGATAGACCCAGCCCTTCTAAGGCCTGGCCGATTTGATAAGCTCCTCTACGTTGGAGTTAATACAGATACATCTTATAGAGAAAGGTTAGGTTTCTGCCAAGTGACCTGTGAGGAGTTTATTGTTTGATGAATTCTTGTAGTTTACAGAGACATCTTACTGAGAAAGGTTAGCTTTCTGCCAAGTGACCCCTTTATGAATTCTATTAGGATGTGATAGTTTACTCATATTTTGCAGGGTTCTGAAAGCACTGACACGGAAGTTTAAATTGCATGAAGATGTATCACTTTACTCGATAGCAAAGAGATGTCCCCCAAACTTTACTGGTGCAGACATGTATGCCTTGTGTGCAGATGCTTGGTTTCATGCAGCAAAGCGCAAGGTGGGTCGTTATTGGGTTAAAAAATTATGAGGAGAAATAGAAAGAGGAAGGGAGAATCAGTCTATGCAATGACCTGCATAGTAAATAGAGTTGCCCAAATGCTACTTAACCTATCATTATCTACCAAGAAGTCCATTCGCCTGTTCACCCGTGTTTGCAAAATTTCCCATGAAATAGTTTTCTTTCATTATTTTTACTTTAGTGATTATTATTATTGTCTATCTGTTCTTCCCTTGGAGATGTTTTACTGATTTAAGTAGTAAATGTGGTGCTTCATGTATCTTAAAGGTTGTCTAAGACTGGTTTGTTGATTACATTGTAGGTTTTAGCTCCTCAGTCTGATTCGACTTCCACCGATGATCAAGCTGACACTGTTGTTGTTGAGTACGAGGATTTCATGAAGGTAGGCCAGTAACTTGAATGAACCACTGATGATTGACGCAAGCCTTCATATCTGATATCTGTGATGGCATTTCGCTAAAATTGCAGGTCGTAGTAGAACTCTCACCCTCACTTTCTATCGCGGAACTCAAGAAGTATGAGCAACTGCGAGATCAGTTTGAAGGAATTAAGAGATGAAGTGGAACACTCGGCAAGGCATCTTATGGACCTCAAATTCAGATGGGTAATCTACTAATCTTTAAGGAGAATCAGTTCTTCCTATTTCAAGTGTCACTCTCCTTTTTGTCGTAGAAAGAATATTAATTCTGCCACGATGGTTGGCGGTGACAAAACTAGTAGTCTCAACAACATATGCTTCTTCAAGTAGAAAGGCAAACTGTTGCAAGAATAGAATCCATATGCGAAACACTAAATGGAATAGAATAGATACGAAGACCGAATATGTGAGTGAATATATGCATATTTGATCGGCAAAGACTTGGTCTCACTTTAGGCATATATATCCTGTATATGAGGAAGATAGATGGTCCCTCCTTCCCTGCATCATGGAACTGTTTTGTACCTGCTGCTGTTGTCGGACTTTTTTATGTTAAAACGATGGAAATGGAATCTTTTTGTAGTAGGCTTGAAACCTAACAAGGGATACCCACCCATATTTCCATTCATTCATTTGTTTCAATTACTACTTCCAAAAGAGAGAGTTTTGACTTTATGCCAAAATCGAGAAAAATGAGTCATTTTCTTAAATGCGCAGGCCTGATAATAATCCCTAAAAGAAAAGGAAAGGGTAAATTTGATACTATAAGGGACGACTCAAAAATACAGAAAAAGAAAAGGGTTCATCTTTAATTGGCATGGAGGGAGTAGGACTTCAAGAAATTCTACGCATTTGTGTACTCCAGTAGTATCCTATAAGTTTTCCATTTTGGGTAATGTGGATCAGAAAGATTGGGAGAAATCTGTGTGACCCGACCCGATGATGAAACAGTGGGCGAGCTAAAAACCGGGTTTTTGGGCTGGAGGCGTCATAAAAAGGAGCCTTCTCCGAGAGAGGGGGGGGGGGGGGGGGGTAAGGTGTTAAACCGTTAGAAGTGATGCTCAAAATCGGGGAACGACAGACTACTTTAAGGTGGAGTGTCAAATCAAATGGGGGTTGCTTGTGCTTTGGACCTGACGATATCAAAGATCCTTCTCCAGACGACGTTGTTCTATACACGTAAATGATATTTTATTTTTTATTTTATTTTTCTAACAATTTATTTAAACTGTTTAAACGGGAATTTTTAAATAAAATTTTAATTAATTAATAATATATATTTAAAAATTATATAATAATAAATAAAATATTATTTAAGACAGAAAATTCGAATTCAAAGTTAACTTCCATCCTGACGGGTTTTCTATTTTCCCATGAGTTACACGTTTTCGTTATGGTTCAGATAAGGATCGATGTAGAAAGATGGAGACAAAAAAAGGAACCTTAGCAGCTCGAGTTGTCCGAAAGACAATTTTACGGTTTTGCCCGCAAGTCACAATTTAACATAATGTTCTAAAGTATGAAATATTTTGGACCACTTTGGCTGATGGGTTTTCGAAATATATTTTTAAAATAATTGAAAAATATTTTTTATCTTTTTTAAAAAAATATTTTTTCTTTCGTATCTATTATTTTTATATATCATTATACTTATTTATATATTCTATCAAATATCACATCAAATTACGATAGTCACATTTTCTTTTTCTCTCTCCTTCATCAAATATCACGTTAACTCACAACTATCTTTATTTTTCTTTTTCTCATAATTTCTTTCATATATTATATCAAGGATAAAATAGAAAAAAAATTTAAAACCAAAAATAATAAAATAATAAAATAAAAATAATTTTTTAAACAAAAAACAAAAATTTACAAAATACACCTTTCCGATATTTGCATTGGTACTAAGTACGGTCAAATCTTGAAAATTTCACATAAAAAGAAAATTAAAGACCGAGTTAAGAGTCAATATTGACAATTCAACCCCCAAAGACTTTTTTTGAAGGCGTACGTAGCAAAGTCTGGTCAAAACTTAACTATGGCTGGCTGGCCATTGAACTTATTTTGAAAACTACCCACACGTGCAATTCATCACCTTAATGCAAACCACATGCGCTCCGATTGGTATTATAAGCGCACAGGTGCTTCTAGCATTAGACGTGCACTCCAGCAAATTGTTTGTTATACATACGTTTGGGCCCCACTAAATAATTAATTTGGGTAACAAACTAATTAATGCAGTGATTAATGTGATATATATTCTCTTTTTATTATATTCTATGCTCTTTCAAATCATATTAATTATGGTATTTATTATCTCCCGTAAATCAAGACACTTACCTATAATAAATTTCATATTATACATAATTTTTAATATATAATCATCATAATCTTTTTTATATACATCATACTCTTTCGCATACTCTT
>JAOTQG010105989.1:0-12711 GCA_025631175.1 Iris virginica
CTCTCTCTCTCTCTCTCTCTCTCTCTCTCTCTCTCTCTCTCTCTCTCTCTCTCTCTCTCTCTCTCTCTCCATATTTTGGCCAAATCTGAGTCTAAATGGAAATATAATATTGGATTATGATAATTTTTACTTAAGGGAATAAGATTTTTTTTTTGGGTTGGCGGTTGTAATAGGCTTCGACAAGAACACCAACATTCCGAAAGCCAAACAAAACTTTTCCAAAATACCAAGCTCCAAATAGTGTTGACCCCTAACACCCACCAATCAATTCGTGCTTGGTACATTATATCAAATTAGGCAGAGGAACGTGCCCAGAGTAGGTTTTTGATGGAGTTGGGTGAAGTTAGCCATCAAATATGCGACATGTCAGCTAGATTGTTGATCCCACAGTTCTGATAAACCTGTTGAAAACATATCAAGCTGACAATCAAACCTCACTGACTTAAAAACTGTAGGATCGAAGAAGTTGCTGACATGCCACACATCCCAAGGCCAACTTCACCAAGTCTAGAGATGCATAACTCTAATAGAGCTTCCTTGCCCACAAAATTTCTATTTCTTTCTCCAAATACGTACATGTTAACATGATACTAATGATTACTCAAATCAACTTCGTATGTGTTAAGTGCAAAATGGAAATCGAAGTCGGTGAATCAAATAATGGAACTCCCATAAAACTATTCTCCATAGCTGAAAAACTTTGGACACACTTGATCGAAAGATATGTGGTAGAGAGAGCGAAACAACACGAAATTAGAGAAACTCAAGCCCATGATTGGAACTTTTTAACACCGATCAAGAAGAGATGAAAGGAAAGACAAGTGACGCAAGAGAAAATTTTTGGAGCATAGGTTTAGAGGGAGAGGGAGAGAAGAGAGATCACATGGCAGTAGGTTGAGCACTGAAATTCTGATGGTGGGTCGAAGGATGTGGAGACGGTGAAAGAAAGAAGTTGCGGCATCAGGTAGAGAGAGAATGTGGAACGAGCAACAAAATTGTGGTGGTCGGTTGAAGCAGGATAGAGTGGTAGATGGAGGACAGAAGTGGGCAGTGAAGCATTTGAATTCTTTCTTTCTTTCTTTACTTCAAATGACTTGTTTTGTACACCTTAGTACCTTGAACTTGTAAGCTCTTTCATTTTAATTTAGTATTTTAAATCTTCTATGCGGGTTATATCATACATGACTAAAATGCCGATTAAAAAAGTATGTTTCTTTAAAAATGTTAATGTCCATTCAAATAGATTTTAAATCAAACAAACAAGCAGCTTAGACCCTAATGACTACACTTGGGACATTGGACTGTAAACAGAAAAAAGTGGGGACAAAGCTTTTGACCATATATTTCAATTAGGCCGCCACACTGTAACAAATGCCCCTACATTAACCCCCCAAAAAGGTAAGATCAGCATTTGGTATTAATAAAAGAGAGCTTTTGTTTAAGATCATGAACAAATCTACTTATTAGAGATTTTCAAGGACGAATGCATGTGCATATAAAAAAAATGGGGGAATATATACTGAAAAGAGGTTATAAGCATACTTGTTTAAGATTTTGAGGATGTTATCCCGAGCTTGGCAAAAGAGACTGATGTTCTCATGTAGCTGTGTGAAAAGAATAATTGAATGATTAAAACATAGAGAGAAAGAGATTGGTCAACAAAAAGTTTCTTCACAAGAAAAAGGAAAAAGAGTTAGAGCCTAAGAGAGGAGCACTCTTTGAGAACATAGATAGATAATCACACAAGTAAATGGCATTCTCAATGTTGAGGAATGTCACAAGATGTTTGGAAGTAGATCCAGTGACTCAAAGAGTCCTCAGCTAGCAAATAACAATTTCAGATAATCTACTGCAATATCTTTTTCATGTACAGGTTGTCCCATTGGTTTTTTGATCTGGCATTTAAGCATGAATATTTTTCCTAAATTACCAAAATAACCTTGTTTAGTCATTGCCCATTCAAGTTTACTTGATGAGCAAATAACAGCAGTATTTCTTAAATACCCTCTCAAATGATGTACAATGACATGATCATCTACATCCAAAATATTGGTGCAATATACCAATCGGACCATGGATGCAAGCGTGATGCTTCACTATTACGAAGTAGGAAGGGTTTGAATTTTACCTTTACAAGCACAACACTGATGTAAAAGCATCAAGTATAGAAGTGATTCTAGTTGGTCCAGAGTTATTAATCCAAAACCAACAGGCAGAAAACATGGACATTCACTTATATCTATATATATATATACTTCACCTGGAAAGCATCAAGATTGGCAGAAATCTGTTTTAAAGCCTGAGCATTTTGCTGAAGAATCTGCCCAGTTGCACCACCAATGGCTGTGAACAGCGAAAAAATCCGATTTAGTAAAACTGTTGAACAGCTATATATAAATGAAGGCCAAATTAAAGGACATACATTCAGAGAATGGATGTCTTGTATTCTGAATTACAATTTAGACTCATTTCCAGAATTAAAACATAAAAAGCAGCTTCGATTAGAGGTGTGACCACCATCATTTCAAAGGGAAATCCTCTAACACCAAACTAATATTTTCTTAATTTTTAAAATCATTAAAGATTATAAGTATGGCACATTATTTTCGCACATTCGCATGATTACGTCCATGAATTAGACCTATAGTTCATGCAAACAAGCATACAGACTCTCAGATATAAGCTGAAAGGAGGGAGTGGACCATTCGTCAGTTGAAGGCAACAGCCCATTGAGTCATGAGATGTACTCTTCACTGTCCCTCGCCTCAGTAAGTGAGCGGGTTCTGGGAGCCATGACATTAAAATGATGAGAACCTCAATAATATGTTTTTGCCACAACAAAATAGGAGGCAATGACCTCTTCAATAGCACTTACATAATTGAGGATTGCACATCTAAAGAACTATGAACTATGGAGCAATCTGCTCAACGTGCAACAACCAGCCTGATTGAGCCAGTTGGAATACTAGGGGTTAACGTTTGGGCAGCTGGAATCATATGTCTGTGTAATTGTGGTTTTGATACAAGGCTTGTCCCAAATTCCGTAAGAGTTTATTAAGGCAATGACACATTGGAATGAATACTGAATATTGCTGAGATGATCTAATATTCAATATAACTGAAGGTTGCAACCTCATAGTATACTAGTGATATACTAAATACACCAGAGATATACTTTCTATAATTTACTCATTGGAAATGAAAAAGCCAAGGATCTGAATTGTTGTTTCGACAAGGATGTTACCTAACAATTATGTGAATTGACTGACAGAGAGAAATGTGAATGGATCAGAAACATTCCTTTGAAGCTCGAATTATGAAACACCAACTAAAAAGATACATCATAAACCTGACTGACCACTGAACATGGAGCCATTTGCATTGCCATTGATAAGCCTTCTTTGAGTATATGGAGGAAAACCAGTCTGAGCTGCCAAGTAAGATGAATTCGCCGCAGAATCAGTCAGTCTTTCCTGATGAAAGGAAAGGAATAGAGGATAGTTCATGAGCATTTGTGGGAAACTATCATCTTATAAAGGAACAAACTTTAGTCATGTATTAGGTTATCACATGCTAACAGGATAGAACACAAAAGACACAATTCTGAAATTATCCACCAACACTATGGCTACTAAGCTAAAAACAATAAGACTGTATTCACTACAAAATGGAAAAGTTTCTCAAGGAGGTAAAGAGAGGTTCCCTCTGTTTTACGAGTTAAAAACATATTTACCATATTAAGTATAGATAATCCAAATGAAGCCGAATGCAGCCAGTGCACAAAATATAAGAGAGTACTTTTGCCAAGTCTATCCTGTCAATTATGTTCTAGTGCTTCCCTGATGAGCTAATAATGTGATTTCCCATTACAACCGTGAAGGGTTTAAACAAACACACTAGCGGTCTAGTGGTGTACGTGTGCGCGGGTAAATATCAAGGACTGAGGAGTAACCAGCTCTAACACATACATGTAAGACCATGTGGATGCCATTAAAAGACTGCCTAGCTATTGCAGATTGTGGAATGCCGTGAGGATCTAGAAAAGATTCAACATATTTACTCCTAGAACATAGATGAAAAGATGTACTTTTAGCACCTAAAAATATCTTAATCACGTGATATTGCAAATTTAACTTGTTAATGCATAACTGAGAGAAACAGAACGACATCAGATGACTCTGGGTGCAATCAAAGACAGGATATTTTGACAATTAGAACTACATAATAAGCACAAAAATGGCAAAGATTTAATAATAATTTTACCTTTCTATCTTTCCCTTTCCTCATTAAGTTATGATCCTCTTTCTTCCTTCTGCTATTTTCCTTTTTCTGGAGAGACAAGTAGCTAGATTAGGATGACTTGAACAATACAGTTTGAGTTTCATCCTACCCTAGCTAATAGATGTAGTAAATGGCTTTAGTTCATTATTTAAATGAACCGAACTTACAATTTGTTGACATTTTTGTGTACTATTAACAAGGAGTAAATATGAAGCTGAAAGCATGCGAAAGATTAGCAGCACAATAAATTCTTTCACCAGCAAAGGATGCACGTCAAGGAGAAGCGCTTTACATATTGAATTTGCCCACATAAGAAGGGGAACACCTTCACTTCTACAAACAAGTAGATTCTAGCTTTGAATTTCTATGGAAAGAAGATGCTTAGATAATACTCCCTCCGTCCCCATAAAATAGTCCCATTGTACCTTGCACGCGTTTTAAGCAGAGATCTATACATAGTTGTACCATTCTTAAATTGCATAAAGAAATTTGCTATTTTTAGAAATGAGACTATTTTTTTGGGAGGAATAAATAAGGAAAAGTGGTTCTCTTTCTATTTGTGCTACATAATGTTTTTTTTTATTTATTTTTAGTTATTATATCTGTTTGTGGGGGACTCTCTTAAGCATTGATGTACTCACCCATCATTAGTTAGAGCTGAACACCATTAAGAATTCGAGCTCTGTGTCTGGGAGGTCTATCGTTCACTGGTGATTGCTTGTGAAGGTACAAGTTCTTCTTTATCCATTTCCCCTCCACCTCCGTCCTACTTCACTATCACTATCCCAAGTTGTTTCTTTCTTTTGATAAGAACGGAAAAGAAAATATCTTAGAGGAAGAAATACACTAGGCCAAAAGAGAATTCCATCACAATTCACAAGTAAAGAAAAAATGACACAACATGATAGAGAAAACTGGGAAGCAAGAGAGATCTCCAGCCAGCTTCATGTCCAAAACCAGGCACCTCGGAAAGCAACAATAGCCGAAGCACAAAGGGCTGCAAGGATGCTGACCGTATCACATAGAAGAAAGTGAAAGGAAGATCAAAAAACAATTCTGGTGTTCCTCTCAGTACAAACACACCACCGTGGACTAACAGAACTTCAATGCAAAAGAGCAGTTACATCCACATTCCAGCCAGTGGCGAAGCCAGAAAAACAATTAAAAGGGATCAATATTACAATCAGTCAAAAAAAATCAAGCTTCTGAATTTAACTTAAGGGGGTCAAAAACTTCTATAATTTAGTTTTTTTCCTCAACTAAAAGGGGGTAAAAGAAGATTAAAAATGCTAGTATTTTTAGTGATAAAAATCATTTTCTCTAAAATTTAAGGCAGTAAAATGGTACAATTATAAAATTAAACTGGGTCAACTGACCCTTTAGGTAAAACAAGGTGGGCCGCTTCGTCCAAAACCACTGAACTGAATATAGAACAAATTAGATGAGAACTAGAGGTAACCCAAGCTTCTCCATTAGAATCTAATAGCTTGTTCCGAAGAAATATGCACCCTCATAACGAATAGAAAGACGGTGGACTCAGCAGACCGCCTACACCCAATGTACCATCTGGTTATGAAGCTCGTAAGGTCTCCACCATTCCAAATGCTAAGGATTTTGGCGTTTCCATGTCACGATATACTCATAATTGTACAAACGACATGCTACATTTGGTTCCAAGATTCAGTTCATGACATATTAACACACTTTAGCTTCTTATTTATTTCTACCACAAAAATCAACGCCAGATCTTACTATATATAATACCGAATGAATCAAGCGAACTAACAAGGACATTGGAATCAAGGGAAATTATAAAGGATTATTCTGTACAACAGTTAAACATAAGTTGTTTCTGCATGTTGTAATTAGTTACGGAATAAGGAGCTGATATATTAGGAAAGTAATATTATGAAGGAATTGGCATTTTCGCATTAAGTCCTACCCCACGGCAACTAAAGCTTCGCATTGTCAGCTATGAATATGATGTTTCCCAAAACCATTTACTGATTGTATCAATGATTCAGTTATTCAGCCCATTGCGCCATCAAATGTTAGCACATTGATGCTGTGCATGGAAAGCATTTCTTCCATCTGCATCTTCTGGCTCCTGTTTCTCTATACATACTCGAGGGAGAGTCTCTAGACCTTGTCAAGCATCAATCATTTAAGGAATTAACCCCAATTAAACATGAACAAGGCTTCTATCAATTAATTCAGTTATTTAGCAGCATTTCAAAGTTTTGAAATTAATTTATCCATGTTGATAAAAAAGATTGATATATTTTGAACTTAAAAGGAACTTACCTCCATGTCGAATTAGATTACTGATTTAGTAATTTAGAAAATGCTTCTTAGTCATCCTTCGGTTCATTCTTCTCTTTTATACATAAAGGTTGTTTTCTATCAAACAGTATCCTTTGGATTTCTTGATAAGGTCCATAAACACAAAATAAAAGCCAGATAAATTAGCGTATGCTGAAAGTAAAAGGAAAACAAAAACTTGTCTGTGAATAGAAAACTGGCAATACATAAAGTGTATTGGTCCCTCATTTTAGTATCATGCTGGGACCCGCGTTTGAGCATGAGCGTTGCTACTCATTCTGCTGATACCACCCAGATAAAAAAGTAGACTTTTTTCTCAATTATATTCAAGCAAGAGTACCAATAGCAGGAAAAATAATGAGGCTACAGCAGTGGATAGTTCCCTACAGCACCTTTAGCACCAGCACTTAAGTACAAGACCACTGAGGTGTTATACCACAAAAGTCAAAAGCCTGACTCCTGGTACTGGCCAGCGATGTCTGAGCACTAGACGATCTCAATTACCAGGTTGGTTCTATACCCTATTCTGAGGACAAGGCATCAGCAAGATTATTACTGGTACAGATTTCTGCCTAGCACATGGACATATAGAATGGACCTACCAATTAATCATCTTGCACATATCCATGATGCATAGTGGGTACAAAGATCTTGCTTGACCCCCATACTATGGCTTTTACACTAGTTGAGGCTGTGAAGGAGAGGAATCTCTTCCTCATATATTTCCTAAGGGTTTCAACAGAGGTTCCCCTAAGTACTAATCACTAATATGGGCCAGGTACAAACTTGCAGGGGGGACTTTTAGCTTTACAAGAAGGCCTCCATATTTGTAATGACAAAGGTTTGCAATCAGTGGTTGTGGAGTCAGATTCGCAAGTTGTCATTCGGGTTCTCAATCATCAATATCCTGCTCCATGGAAGTATGAGTATGTTTTAGGGGATTACTTCAAGCTTTGTGGAGAGTATGATCTTGTTCATTTTTTCAGAGAAAAATAATGTAGCTGATCGTCTTGCGAATTGAGCTTCTAACCATAAGAGCTCTTTAAGAGTTATGTCTTATGGTCTTTTGCCAAAAGGAATTCAGACAGCTTTGTATGAGGATGATGGTGGTTGGCTTCGTTATAGGGCATAGTTTTAGGCTTTTTCTTTTAGATGTAAGGCTCTTTCTTCTATATAGAGAGAGTTGAGTTGGCCCCTCTCTATTATTTTGGAGTAGCTTGTCGAATTGTATATCTTTAGAGGTAAGGTTTCAAGTGAGTCACTTGATTGTCTCTCTCCTTGTAATTTCTTTTTGGAATTAATGAAATCTCCAGGTAATGCCAAAAAGAATAAAAATAAAAAAATATTAATCTGGATTATCATAAAGTAACTAAGAAAAGAGTTGACGCGATAACATTTTCAAACCATTATGTTCATTCAGATGATCAGTTTAACAAAACTTAACTACATGATAGACCACAATCATCATTGAGAATCAAAAGATTCAATAGAGTACTAAATTCAAACAGGATACTGGATAAACACTCTAACATATAATAATCCACATGGTAACAACAACCAAACATCGGACAAATCTGATTGTAATGTAGATACTTAAGAAACCACTAACCATATGAGGACAAAATAACTTAATAATTGCATCAATAAGAAATGGGTGCTTTCACCAGGAAAAGAAGAATAGAAGTACTGTAAAACTTACAGTCATCCATCTGCACCGCAAGGCTACATCTCGAACAGTTTTGTTCTGTAACTGCACAGCAATCTTGGCATAACGGATAATGTTGGATTCAGAGGCATATCTGTATCAAAATTTATAATCTTTTTCAGCCAAATGGCACAATATGCATCCCATCTGCCTCCTAATGCAATGGACTAACAACTAGCTCTAGGAAAAAGATTTCAATCTCAAAGTGAAATAAGTGATATGCAGAATCTTCATAAACTTATTTACGGACTGCAAAGTAATCAACCGATAATTAACATTCTATTGGGGCAAAAAAACAATACATGTTATCCTAACTTCAACGTATAGCACATCCACCTCATCCATCATCGAGGAAGTGGGTTAGTGATTAATACAGATATCCTTTCCTCTCTTCAGCACAAACCTTCTGCCATTCTGCTACTTTGTAAATGCAAACCGAAACTGATCAGGAGAAATCAAAATCATTGACTGCCTATGAGTCTATGACAGATAAAAAATTCATGTTCATTCAACAGGTGGAGTAATAAGAAATACTCAGATCTGGTAATTTGGGCTTGGATCCAATTGTTCATTGATAGTATCATCACCAATGACATGCAGCAAATTGTGAGTATCTTATTGCAAGTACAACTTGCAGCTGCAACTACAGCCTAAACTCATTCTATTCTTATTTGATAGCACTCTACCTCTAAACTGTTTTTTCCGGCATGTAATCAAGCTTTCTCCACTTATTTACTGGTTCCAGATCTCACCTTCCACCAATTCCACGAGAAAACAAGTAATGCTTGCATCAAAATTTCCTTTCTTATTATGTTTTTCCTTTGTTCTATTATGATATTGTGACCATCTATTCAACAAACAAATGACTCCAAAAATACAGAAGAAGACACTGAAATTCAAATGTTACTAATTCAAAACTCATAAACCTAACAGAATAATACTCCCTCCATGCCTCTTTCGAGAGGGAACTTTCATTTTTGGGCTGTCCCATTTGAAGAGAGACATTTCCTTTTTGGGTCAGCTCATATGGTAATAGTACCCCCTTGTTTTGCAACAAACAAACATGGACCAGGGAAATTAGGAGCAACCGTTGCACCACGTCATCCATGCAGTCTGTTCATTCTTCATCACTTGGATTTTGCACCAATCAAAAGCAGGTGGTTAGCGGCGATTTATAGACAACTCACATCAGGACTCCTAATTAATATATTTCAATGGTCCGTTGCCCCACGTCATTCGTACAACAGTCCCACCGAATAGCGTCTCCATGGGCCACACATTGAAGCTATTAAGTAATTTAATGCATTTTCAACCCCTTGCCTTACTGTGCGGGATTTACAACAATTTCCTCAAAATGGTCCCATAATTTTGTTGGTCACCTCAAAATGATCATACTGCTATGCCAACTCAATAGTCCATCACACTGACTATTAAGGAAGGAATTATCCCCCCAACAGAATTCATTTGAATGAAAGTGGTCCATTCAGTCACATTAATAAAGGCTTTGGAAAATCTGTACATAAAATAGAGTGAAACTCTGAATTCTGACAGATAGAAGATGGCAAGATATAACAACTTAAATCAAAACAGTGTTATCTTAAAGCTGATAAGACTCAAAGGCATCATGCTCTATGCACTGGGATGACCATCACTTGAGAACAGAAATCTGGATCGTGAAACCTAAGTTTCACAAATCTTAAATCAATTTCACATATATGCTACATGTTACTTTCCAAATCTCAACTTGAATTACTTGCTCCAAGAAACTGCTCGAATGCCTGGTCTTTCAGAAACAAATAAGATTTAATAAGAAATCACGACTTAAAACTGGCTGACTTGTCTACTAAGGTCATAGTCAAACTTAATTCTCTCAACTTCATACACCAACATCTCTAATATGCATGTCCACAACATCCTCCTAACACAAGCTTATGAGAAACCAAGAGCAGAGACTAGGCCTCGTGCGGGATTTCCTTATGGGGGTGAAATTGAGTGGCTGAGATCAGCTCCAGAAGGCCTTCTCCAAGATGAAGCCTGTGTATGTACATTGTGAAAGTAGGGGAATCTAACCACATATCAATTTTGAAGGATATCCTATAGAATCATTTCAACTTTAATGGTCGCCCAGGTATGTAGGCCTTCATGATTTTGTGGCACTTGTTAAGATTGAAAATTGCTCATTGTACTCACGATAAATTGAATTGTATTCCACCTACAATACAAGATAACTGCTACCATCTCTTTCTGATCAGCCATGAGTTTTAAACCAAAAGAACATTTTGATTTTAAATGGAACAGCAAGAAAAGAAAATAAATAGAAGGATCAAGAACACCTGAATTTGAACTACTTCTGTTAATAATCCATCATTGATTTCGTTTCGGGCTAATAACAAGAAAATCTCAAAACCCAGTAAAAAGAAAGTAAAATTCAATAGCTATAACTTGGGATGAAATTGAAGAAATCAAAATACCATAGGTATAAAGAAAAATAACATTAAAGTAAGAGAGAGTTTTCAGAAGGGACTGACGTGGAGAGACCATCTTCAAGAATAGACTGCTCATCTGGAGTCCAATCATTGGAGATTCCCGGGTTGTGTTGAAGTAAACCCGATTCCGACCCGGTAGAATTGGCGGCGGCGGCGTACGGTTGCGCCGGTTCTGTGTTATGATTATGGTTATTTCCAGATGGGTTTGCCATGTCACTTTAAAATGAAGCAATCATCACACTTCTCCGTCAAATCTTTGGAAATTTTTCTATTTTTTCCCCTCCCGCCAAATCTTGTTATTTTTCTCCCTGCTTCCTCCCGCCAGAAACTTTAAAATCTTTTCCGACGATGATGGTGATGATCGAGAGAATATTTGAATACGAAGAAGATAGATTAGATGAGATGGAATAATATTTGCTTTTTTCTTGATGGGTTTTTTAGGTGAAATGAGATTCTTTATGGGGTTTGTTCTTGGTAAATGTTATGTTTTTTTGTACTTCTACTATGTCTCTAACACCTTTAGGTAGTCGACGTGAGTGTGAGTGTGTATTTATATGCGTATCGGAAAAACCAGATTGATGACACTGACATCGATCCAACAGATTTCTTTATGGAGTAAAATTAAATTAAGCCACCCCACCGTACATATGTTCATTTGTTTTGAAACTCGTTCTTGAAAGGGAAAGAAGATCGATAAATTCTCATTCTCATTTTCTTTTTCCTTCTCTTTCTTACTCGAAATGGGAAAGGGTCAAACATAGTCAAGTTTTGCTATACATTCTACTTGTGGTTGGATTACATTTAGAACGGTAAACTAGCTTCATTAGCTCATGAGCTCAATTCCACTCGATCGATATGATCTTGATTCATCTCGATTCATATTCCTTTCATAGTTAACTTAAACATTATTTTCATATTCTGTCTTACGAGTTTGACTCAATCGATTTATAAAGCTCCGGCTCGACTTATTAACATATATATTATTTATATGGAATTGAAGTTTATAGTTTAAACTATATTTTATATTTTAAAGAAACAAACTTATAATCTAAAATTTGCATTTTTTACAATTCACAATTATATTGTTATTGTCCGATAAATCCTCAAATATTTAAGAAAATTGGAGAGGCTTAGACACGAAAGCAATAAAATAAAATAATAAATTTATCAAAGATTCAAAGTCATATTACACGAAGGAAGAGCTGCAGTTAGCAGCTACGTGTTTCCCTTTTGTTTAGCGATTTAGGCTATTAGATTTATTAGTATTTAGTTTTGGTTTCGATTTTGTGAGATTTATTAGTATTTAGTTTTGGTTTTGATTTTGTGAGAGAGACGAGAGGCTTCTATTATGAACTTTAGCAAAATCGCCAAGGCTTCCTAAATAAATTATACCTATTTAGAGCCTCAATTCTTATCTAAACCGAGTTAATTTAGAATATTTTCTTGTATTTTAATGTTTTTTTTTTTTAAGTTTTATATGTTTTTAGGTATGTATGTGACAATTGGTGTTAGTTCCAGATTTTCAGTGGATCTAATTGCAAAAAGTTGCTAAAAAAAGTCTCACCGCTACGGCGGTAGAGAACAGTCAAAATTGGCCAAAAACACTGTCTTTAATCGCTGCAAGCCTGCAACGGTGCGGATCCGTCCTGAACTTGAAATTTTAATTTTTCAGCTATTCTTTTTCTATTATGACACCTCAAGGATGAGAAAATGGATCCTATTATGTTGGTCCACAAATGGCTTAGATATAGGCTAGATGGGGGTGAATAGCCTATTAAAAACTTTTTAATAAATCCCCTTTTTAAAGTGTCTTTGTCAGAGTTCTTGACATTTGAGGTTCTGTCAAGGCAGCGGAGTAAATGAGTAGGACAAAGGCAGGGTTTGGTAAAACAGTTGTAAAGTCGTTTGAGTTAAAAG
>JAOTQG010106000.1:0-12711 GCA_025631175.1 Iris virginica
GTCGCTATAGTCGCTAATAGAGACCAGCAGATAGCGACTGAATAATAGCGACTGAGTCAGTATAGTCGCTAATAGTCGCTATTATTCTTATCAGTCGCTATATAGGACAATAGCGACTGACTTGTCAGTCGCTATTGTCCCATTTTCTAGTAGTGTGTAGACATGAGAGAGAGGAGCAAGCATAGGAACATTACAAGTATCATTGGTAAGAGAAGAATCTTGAAAGGGAAACACAGATTCATGAACGTGCGCATCTTTATTGTAGTTGATATTGTGAGAATGCAAATCATAGAGTTTATAAGCTTTCTTACCATAGGGATACCCCAGAAAAATGCATTTGTAGCCCTGGAAGAAAACTTATCCCTTTGAGAGACAAAAGCAGAGGCAAAACACAAACATCCAAATAGCCTGATATGAGAATAAGTAGGATAAAAGCCTAAAAGAGTCTCAAAAGGAGTGTTATGATTAAGCAAGGAAGAGGGAAATATGTTCAACAAATAGGTAGCAATCAAGACACAATCAGCCCAAAATTTGATAAGCAAGTTTGACTGAAACCTAAGAGCCCTTGCTATACTTTAATAATTTGTTTATGTTTCTTCTCAACTCTACCATCATGTTGAGGAGTTTCAACACATGAACTATATTGTTCAATGCCCAAAAGGTAAAAGAAGAGCAGCCATGGAAGTATTAAAAAAATCACTGCCATTATCAAACCTTACTTGTTTGACTACGTCATTAAATTGAATTTTAACCATGGTAACCGGTAAGAAATTGAGACATAAAATGGGAGACTTGAGACTTGGACTGCATAAGATAAGTCCAAGTAGTTCTAGTATTGAATATTCCCTCCCTTAAAAACGTCCACTTCATATTCCGAAGACAATGACCAATACGGGTATATGTTTTATATGATGAAACTCTAACCTAATTGTATTTAATCAAGTTTGACAAATGAATTAAAACTTTGATTATCGAATGAAAAGCAGATCCATCCAGTACCTGTAGTTTTTGTAGCTTTCTGAAGACAAGTAAACTCATTATAGTGCCTTGTCAACGTTTAATCAAAACTGACCACAATAATTGAAACTTGATTCTTTATTCTAGAGCAGAGGAAGCTAGTTGGACTCTGTAAGAAGCTCAGTAACAACCATTATATGTGGATAAGCGTTTGAATGAATATAAAGTGGATGTGAGGGATTCAATTGAAGAAATGCCGCCAGCAAATCGTACTCATCAACCGGAGCAACTCCATCATCGTCCGCCATAGTCAGGGTTGAAGAAACGCAGAAGATGTAATCAAAGAAAAATGAAGAAGATGGATCAAACGAAAAAACAGAGTGCAATCACACGATTGAACCGAAGAAACGAACAATCAATTGATGCGAATAGAATGCCGACGAGAATCGACGGAAGCTGTGTTCATCTGATACCATGAGAGAAGATAAAGGAGAGAAGAGAAGAAATTGATTTATTCTCTCTTCCGATCTGTAATTGAGAAAGGGATGACCAACTAACTTTTCAAATACTAACAAACTAACTATACAAAGCAACAATCACTATCCTTTCCTTATTCCAAGTTTACATTGAGCTCCCTTTAAGTTTTGAATTCTCACATGGCAAGTTACTCTTGTCAGCTTTCCACACCACATTCTTATCACAACAAAGACATCACAGAACGTTTAAAGAGTAAACATATTAACTGGATAAGCTGTCTTCTGTACATATATTTACAAAATAGTACTGCAACAACTTTAACTGAAAAATTACAATCAACCACACAAGCACAAGGGTGCGGCGCCGAAAACAGGTCAACCCATTTCTTTTTTTCCATTTTATTATCCCCATAAATACAAAAAAAAAATGCACGCATCTCTTCTCATCGCTGCCTGGAGGGTGCTATACCATGTTCAAAATCTGAAGTTACCAACCTTCGCCACCAGGATACAAATTATTGCATTGAGAAACAAATCCAGCAGCATGACATGAACAAGATGATACATGATCTGTCTCAACTTCAGTTTTCAATCCTTCCCATGTTTGACTGACAAAAATCTAGCGCCTACTTTCAGTCAGAGTCTTACCCTCAAAAAATTCACCGAGCATCCGGTCAAGGTCTTCTGCTGTATATCTGATGTACTTTTGAGGATTCTTACCATTCTCCACCAGTGGCCTGTGAAATCAGACATGAAACAACTAACATTATCACAACCAAGATACCGGGTGGCAGGTGCAGGTATTCTAGTGGGAACCATGGTCAAGGGTATGATAAGAGGATAAACATACTTCTTTGGTCAACACTAATAAAGAAAAAGAAAGAATATGCAAGAAACAAACAACACGAACAGATAAGATAGGTGCAGACAACCCTTTAGAAGTGACTAATTGAAAACTTATGAGAATTAATACCCAAAGCGCTTGATGAAAGATCTATATGCGGGCAACAAAACCTCAGCAACTGCAAGTTTCAAAGATTCTCGCAACTCTGTGTCAGGAACTGTCCACTGTGATTGTCTTTGATGAAGCTCCTCAAACTGACCATTGAATATTTTTAACCTGATCACATGATCCAAGTTACAAAGATGAGACTTGAATAATATATATCTATAAAGAAAGTATTGCTCAAGCAAACAACTTCAGAAGAATCATGCTTCAAATGGGTACCTGTCCTTTACAATCGCCCGTGATGCTCCACTACTACCTCCGTCAACACCAACTGAACTACCACCACCAGATGAGGTAAGGCCTTGAATGGACAGGCACTGCAGGATCTGTCAGAAGAAAATTGAAGCAAATTAATATAGAATATTAAGTACACTAAATAAGATTCTCAATATATTTGAAGCTACCTTGGCACTAGTATTCAGGCTAACCACATACTAGCACAACATATTCCTAAACCCCGAGAAGAGAAGAAAATGAAAGAGGGAGGAAAATAGGAGCAGCAAATTAAGTATCTGAAAAGTTAAAAGGCATGCAAGAATTATCAACTAATAGAGAAGGTTCACAACTATAGATTCACGTTGTGGCTCTGGAATGATTTCCATCTCTTACCATCATTGATGTGTAAATGCACACCCTTGGTGTATGGCCTTTACCACCATGAAGTCCGGTTTCAGCCAATAGCAACGTTATTAGCCAATAGAGAAAGCAATATACATCAGCATATGGCTTCCTGTAACATAGAACACTATGCCTATACTTAATATCAAGTATCCAATTAGGTATTTGTTACAAGTCTTTGATGTTGTATTTGCCAATTTATAATGCTAGAGTCGCTCAAGGAAACCATTAAAAGTTCGAACTTCTTTAACAATTTTATTTCTTCAAAAGTAATTAGGACTTAAAGGCCAACAGCTTAAGAACTACAAGTGAAGCTTAGAGGTCAACAATAATGCTTCTCATGCTAACAGGTGGAGCTTCAAGGTCAACAATAATGCTTGTCATGCTAAAGGTAATGCTTCTCATGAGACTTGAACATCTCACGGCATCTTCCTTGGGAGAAGTACTAGGCTCTACCTACCCTTGGTTGAGGTCAGTGGTTCTTTCCTGTTTGGACTCATTTATACTTTCTACTCTCTGTTCCTAAATTAGTGTCAGATTTACTTTTTTGGGTGATTCAAAAATGTGCAGCACTTCAATAACTTCTCTTTTTCGGAATAAAGAAAAAAGTGTATTTCCATCAGTTCTTTTCCGGAATGTTGATCCACATAAGTTGTTTGTGTTCACAGGTTCCTAACTTTCAATCGAGCCAAATAGCTTATCCAAAACTGAACAACAATTTGAACACGACACAAATTGAGGATCGGAGTAAGTACCAACTGAACTCCTCCTTGATTAATGATTAGTTCAACCTACCACAGCAAAGTTGAACTACTTCTACTCAAATGATTGATGAGTATATGCCCATCACCATCATCAATAAAGTCTAAAGACGATGATAATCAAGCTTTTAAAGGACCAATTACAAGATCACGCACCAAGGCATTATTTTCAAGCATATTTAAGGGGTTCTTGGGAGATCACAAGATATTTGAGAAAGAAGGGAAACTTTTGGAAGTTAATTGCATCCAAATGATTGTTCCAGCAAGTCGAGCAGAAATTCAGTCAACTCAATCAAATTGTCTGGACTGATCTAGAGCACATGATACATGTTTAGAAAGATCTCGATGTCTAGTTTCATAGGAATTTTATGGATTGAAACTTACAGCTCTTTAGAAGATTTTAATGTCAAAACACCAGCCTGTTCTGATGGACAGATATCCAAATTTGGGCTTATATCTTGTTCATTCACGAACCTTTTACATTTTCCTTTTACATTTTCCTTTTACATTTTCTTCTTATCTTATCTTTAGGACTGTATGGCCAGTTCATTCACCTCATGTTTCTATTTATCCTCAGCTTGGAGAGATGCTCCAAGGAGCCTATCATAGTCTACTCAGTGATTTGTAGATCACAACTTTGATGAATGAAAATTTGGGAGTGTTTTCTCTTTAGAGTTTCTAAGAACTTAAGCTTATCAAGCTTGGTCTCGTGGCGCTCAACTTCGACTTATCAGACGGTATTCCATCCCCGTTTGTGGCGTCTTCACTTATACCAAGGTTTAATTCTCGTTTATAGGCGTCTGGTCACGTTTCCGTTCCAACATGTTCCATACCAAGTTTCGCATCTTAATATAGACATTTGGTCGAGGTCCACTTTTCTTCAAAATACTACTTAGAACGATCAAGTGTTCCTAATCAATTTTTGGGTCTTGTCATCCTTGGCAAGGTTCACATCAAATATGCGCATGTAGTCAGAGCTAATACAATCTTCTTATGCAAACAAAAGGTCTGCAAACTAAGCACAAGACAACAGCAATAAACAAGCTAGAGAATTGCCTCAAGCACACAACTTTGACCATGTCTTCATGTTCTCTTTTAGAAAAATAGATGTTGTGGGCCCACTTTAAATCCGCTATAAGAATTCCACTGAACAACTACTTTTCATGAAACTTCAAACTCATAAATGTTATGAATGGCCTTCAAATTAACAGTAAGATGACTAAACATTTGTCATTTTCAGCAACAAAATTTGTAAGCCTAGATAAAATGACACTTGCAGCAGTCGCAAGGATACCCAGAATTATAGGAGTTACATGGAGTCTCCAATTTCATAACTCCCAGACCAGGTTGATATGACTCCACACGGATGGGGTAATGTAGGACAAGGGTGATTAAACTTTCTTTTTATTATTTTCAATGGGGATTGTTAGTGGCTCCCCACTTACCCCCAACGTGACTCGAACACGTAACTTATCGGAATCAGGTGAGGTGTCTTGCCACTAGACCGCACCTTGTTGTCAAGGGTGATTAAACTTAAACTACAAAGATTGGGCCAAAATTGATGTCGAATGCAGCAGAAATAAGGACTTTGGAAGGCTGTTTATAGGATTTAACACGAAGAACTGCATAAAGACCTTGAAGCCAGGCTTTCTCCCTCTTTTCAATCTTTTGCTACTCTTCACAGAATTACAGCTACTGTACACAGCGTAGACAGCTTGTATAGTACAGCCTATTGTTTTGCAACCCTAATTGCCTGAAACCCTAAAATCTCAATTCTACACATTATCAACATGTGTATTGACTAATCAAGGTCTTGTTTAGGCTATGCCTTGAACCTTAACAAACTACGAAGCTCGTTGTCCTCTTGTATCTACTTTTCCTCGACCCCTTTACATACTGCATCCCGGGGGTATGGGGTTTAAGTCCATTTCATTTTTCACTAGGTCACAGCTTGTTCAACAACAACAACCACCACCATCAAAAAGAAACAAATAAATAACATAAAATATGACGAAGAAGAAGGTTAAGGCAAAAAGAAAGAATAAAAGAGGAAGAAGAGGATCAGAAGAAGGAGAAGCAGTTTCATTTAGGGTTTTTTTTTCCCTTCAGATCCATGACCGGAAAACAAGATTTCACATTGGAAAGTGGAAACTAAGCAATCGTCGCAATAAGACAAGCCTGCTGCTGCCACTCATACTTTATTCTCAGAAGGCAAAAGAAGACTAGTTTTTCTTTGTTGTAAGACTTTAAGCTGAAGTAGGCTGATGCTTAAAATTTGATAGTTAGATGGAGTCTGGACGACAAGATAATGAATGAAAAGGAGAGGATACACTTGTAAGACTGTAACTTGGCATTAGTTATTTTTCCTTTAACAACAAAAAATTTGATTAATTATCAACACAAATTTGCATACTTTAATTCACGTGAAAGGGAAACTTCTCCACATTCTTGTACACCAATTAATTAACAGTGTTGTATCACTTTCGAATATTCACATTAGTGAACGTATGTGATTTATTTGGAACATTATCTAAAATCAGTCATGTACTTAAACTAAGAACAAACACAATTTTGTTAGGGTGCTAATGGATCTGACTTTTTGATACATTACGACAACCGACATTCACAACAAAGTCAGGGTTAAGTAGGAACCCCGGTGGTATTCGGGTTTTGGGGTTGAGCTCCACGTGGATTTTTTTTTTTTGGATAACCTCTTTGTTGTCAATCTTGTTAGTTTCCATCCGTTTGTTAGGACCGAATTGAAATTAAAATCATCACGTGCACTTTTATAAGACTTTTATACCCCTCTATGGCTAAAAAGACATTTTACCCCTCACCTTCTTCCAACCCATCTCTACTTTCTCAGCCCTAATCCCTTAAAAAACATTCAATCCACAATTCAAACCCACCTGAATCATTCAAAGTTCCATTTCAATCTCTTCGATTTTTCTCTCCCTCATATCCGAAAATCAGCAGCAGCGGAATCCAACTTTTTCACCTCTTCCTCTCACCCCGGAAGAAGAGGAATTCTTCTTATTTCTGGAAACCATCATTGTTAAAGTATTCACACACCACCTCCTCGTCGCCGCCGTCGACTTCCTTCGTTTGGAGCTGCCGCTGCTTCACGGGATCGAATAGGGAAATTGCGGCAGCTGCTACGAGCTGCAACTGGGGTTCCACCTATTATGACGAGGGTTGTTCCCTCATCACTGCCACGTCTTTGAGGGAGGATGGTGGCGATTTCAAATCTAGAAAACCAAAAATCCTCAATCCAAACCCATATATACCATTATCTCATAGATTTAGTCAAAAATATCGTCCAATCGTAGATCTAAATCCAAATGGGTTGGACAAATTTGGTTTGATGAGAAAATGTTAAAATGAGAGAGGAGCATTTGATGGGGGAGTAATGGCGGTTGGAGGAAGGCCAGTACGGGAGGGGCTGGACAAGAGGGTGGAAGCGAAAATTGACAGTGGGATGGCGGCGGTCGGGAGGAAGGTAGGAGGGTAGAGTAAGAGGGGGAGGGAGGAAGAGGGGTGGGGGTGACAGGAGTCGGAAGAGCAGACATGGATGGTGGCAACAGGAGTGGGAAGGAAAGACAGGAGTGGCAGCGTGAGGAGTGGGGAGAGGGGTGGACGGGCCATGAAGAGTGCAAATTTTATATAAATTATTTACATTAATAATAATCTAGAGTTTATAAAACACTTAATTATTTACATTAATAATAATCTATTTATGAAATTATTTAATTAGTTTGTTTTATGAATAAATTATTTTCCATTTAATTTTAATTTATCTTGTTTAATTTTTATGTACCGAATTATGTTATAGAAAAATATTAATAAATGATGTTATAGAAAAATATTAATCATTTTAATTTATGTACCGAATCATGTAATAGAAAAATATATTTATCTTGTTAATTGTTTATTTTTCCTTTACTTTTTCTAATTTATTCCACACCAAATTATGTTATAATTAATTTAAGTAGATTAATAGTTTTTTTTTTATAATATTAATCCTAATTATATATGTATATTTATATGTTTGATTAAAAAATATACTTTTAAAATGAAGTATTATTCAATAAAGACTTTCTTCCGGAACCGGTACAGAAATGGGTGCTTTTTCTACGTTGTTTACCTTAGTTACTGGGGGGTTTCTCTCTTCCCGGAAGCAGAAGTAGCTCGAAGAAATGAGAAAAAAATGCTCACACGATCGCAGAATGGGAATATACACCTCTGGATGACCGAAGAACCGAAAGAGATGCTAACTTTATTAATTCCTTCTTTATTTTATTTATCAATCGATACTTTCTTTGATTGTTTAAGCAATAATATTATGTGTACATCTTTCATGTGAAAAATATTGCATTATCCATTTTAATATTTTGTTTGATTAATAAGACTTGCATTTTCTTATTCTTTTTGTTAAATTTTATATCTGGGCAATTTGGTCATTGTAAGCTGATTCGCTAGCAAAAATGGATGGAAACTAACGAGATTGACGACAGGGAGGCTGACCCCAAAGGAGAAAAAAAATCCACGTAGGGCTCAACCCCAAAACCCGTATCCTACAGGGGGTTTTCCCTAGTTAATCCACCGAGTCAACATAACATAGTTTACCAGCTCATCTATGTTAGAGAGTGGGAACAACACATAGATTCCCCAACTCATCCATATTTGAGAGTGGGACTGGGACCAACAGTTTATTTCAAGCATTAAGAGCATCCATAACAATAGGTGTGAGTATGAGTTTGACACACCATCATCTTATTCATTTTTGAAACTCATACTCAAACTCATACATGACAATTCAATGATAGTCTCACTTCTAATACTCCTCGAAAGTAAACATAAAAAACAATGTTTTTAACAATGTTTTTGATAAATTACTTAATATTCTTACAATGACTAAAATATTAAAATCTAAAACGTGATAAATATTTTGTTAAAAATTAATAAATATTTGGTCAATAGTTAAATTAAGTTGACCAAATGAATAAAAACTTGACACTCATTTGCAGCGGAGGGAGTAGCAATTTTCCAAAACTCATCCGTATGAGAATTGATGACCAGTAAGAATTTCCTTTTTTTTTTTTTTGAAAAAACTCGTACCTTGCAACAGTATGCATCCCGTACAAGGTATGAGTATGAGTTTTAAAACTCATATCAATACCCTTGTTGTGGGTGCTCTAACACGTACCTACATGGGACCAGACCACCATTTGCACATGAAGAAATAGACCGAGGTGCACCATAAACAATAGAACTACAATGTCAACTTCTGTACTAGCAGAATAGAGCCAAGCAAATGCCTTCAGGGAGACTGGACCCTGAGACATTACCCAGTCAACCCTTTAGTATCCTGTAAAGTTGTCAAATCAAATTAAGTTATTAAACGACCCCAACAACTATGCTTAAGATCTCACTGATTCTACAATTAAAAACTTAAAAGAGAAAGAAAACAACAAAAAGCTACTCCCTAAATCCCACATGAAGAGTGTCACTTTGACTAAATCCGCAAATTAAGAAGGGTTGAAATCATATTAATTTCCTGAAATACCCATCACAATCTACCCATGTGTATCCTTCACAAATAAGGGAGGTTAGTATTGAACTCATGGGGATATTTTTTTGTATTAAAGAAAAAGTTCCGCTTCAAGTGGGACAAACCGAAAAGGAAAGTGTCCCTCTTCGGAGGGGTACATAATTGAAGTACACTAGTTCCTAATCAGCATTTATTTGAGGGAAGAGAAAAAGGCTAAAAAAAGTTCTAGCTGAATATGGTCACATCAGAACAAGAGATGGAGTATGAAAAAAGACTGTCGGTAGAGCATGCATATGAACACAAATCACTGCTGCTTGAGTGAAAATATATTCCAAATGATCTAGGAGATGACACGCGACAATAACAAGAAGACACCACTAAACACATGCAATCATGTCAGGTACTTCAAACTAACACAAGCTTAAGAGAATCATAAGGTTCAAGCTCCTAAGACCCGAGCTGTGTCACTTTATAAACCACATATCATAACACAAACTAGATAAAGTGGCAATCATTAAGTAGGTATCTTTGAACCACACCTTTGCCCAAGCAATCCTTTTATACTGATTTGCATGTTGCTGAACAATCCTTCGGTGTCTTTGCACCCAATCATCCCCTAATAAATCTTTTGCTTCAGATCTGCAAGCAACAAGCTCCTGAGACCCAGTTTTAATATGCATCGGAAACAAGCTAGAGACGATTTCAACAAGTTATTACAATATACATCTGTTGAAACATACCTTCGCACTGATCTGACCATATAATGAATATTATTCATAAGAAATAAGTTGGTCAGTGCAGCATCTCTATACTGCTTGGACTTCCCTTCCAAATTGGTTTGAAGAGCCTGCATTATTCGCATCGTTACAGATGCCAGCTGAGAATTTGAGTCTCCTCCATTTTCAAACTCCTGGAAAAGTTGCTTCAATGTTGATTGATAGCTGAATTTCAGGACTAATGTTAGCGTCGTCATTTCAGAAATACTCTAATAATTGAGAATCAAGGCAAACAACAAAACGAAAAAATTTTAGATTCTAATAATAAGGATGACACGGCCTTTGACATTTAAACAAAATGTCTTCATATGAATATGAGTTAAATCCCGAGATCAAAACATATACAATCGGTGTAACTTGTGTGCTAAGCATGAGTATATGGAATTGAGCCACAGTAAAGGTAATAGTTACAATAATCATTGACTCAGCACGAAGCTATCAACAGTGATCTGATAATGAA
This sequence comes from Iris virginica, assembly GCA_025631175.1. Taxonomy (NCBI): domain Eukaryota; kingdom Viridiplantae; phylum Streptophyta; class Magnoliopsida; order Asparagales; family Iridaceae; genus Iris; species Iris virginica. The sequence continues at coordinate 10,609 of JAOTQG010106000.1, forward strand.
CTCAAAATTATAACATACGCTAGCTATCTTGATGAACTCACATTTTTTACTAGGGAAACTTGGTTCACATTAGTTTGAATAAAATTATGACAACAATTAATACAAATAGTTCTGTACATCAGAAAAGAGGAGGTGCTCAACTGAGTCCAAACAGAAAGAGGATCTTTCCTGTTAAGCCTCCATGGTTCAAGACATCAGAGAAGAGTTTAGCATCTTATCAATAAGAAATATTTTTGGAAAAATACTTCTAACATTTCTATTAATGAACTTGTTGATGTTTTCTTTCTGTTCTGGTAGTCATTGAGATGGGACATGCCTGAAATATAGGTTTTCAATTTTAACATCCTAGATCAACTAAAAACCACAGCAAAAGTAGGTTTTTCTAAGATTTAAGACATAAAAGCCAAAACAACATATTGCTGTTAACTCCATCTTCTTGGGTAGATAATATTTAATCAGGTTAAATTAACTTACTCAAAGAGAAACTTCACATAATTAATCACATAGCTTGTCAAAGGATGGACAGTTCCATCTGACACTGCAGTTTTTGTCGCATCTTTTTCAACCGCCTCTTCAAAATCACCAAAGGTCTCTTGGGCGGTCTGGGCAAGTCGCTTTGTCAAACCTACTGCAGATTCTCTAATATCGTTGCATGCTTTACCTTTGAAAAGTGTTTCAATCTGCAAGTTACCAATTTTACATTAAATAGCCAAACTCAGTTGACTGAAATTAAAAGGTGTCAATCAACATTCATTAAAGCATCAAACAATAATTGTACTGCTACATTGCAGATTCAGTGACAAAAAAAATTGATGAACAAATTTTCAAGTAGGAAGGCTAATGCACAAATTCAATCACCGGAATAAGTCCTTGCAGTACGATCAAACTCACCTCAGAAGAATAAAGGGTTATCTTACTAAATTAGAAGAAAAAGTAAACCATGCTGGGAACTACAGTCTACACAAAACCAAGAACAGTGAGAAGATTCTTTCCCCCTCAATATGATAATGTTGAGACTCCCTCCGTCGTTTATGTATAGACATATATATACATATTGACATATATATACAAACATCTAAATCTATAGATATACAAACATGTATATATATGCATATATGCGTGTACATATAAAACAATATATATATATATATATATATAGAGAGAGAGAGAGAGAGGGCGCAACTACATAAAAAACCAATGTGAACCTTTGTTCTACACTAGCAAGCAAGTTTGTGCAATTCCTAGAAAATTGTTGGCTGCTAGTGGCTTGTCAAATACACTACTGATATTTCCTTGATGCTGTCTTCCCTATCCAGTGTACTGTAGCATTAATATCCTAAGGTCAGCAATGAAGAAACTACCTCTGAATGAAGTTCTCGCATAATCTCATACATGTCTAAAAGCACAAATAACTTCTCTGGTGATCTCTTGCTTTTGGCAATTGCATCTCCGAAGCTAAGCAGCACAGCAACACTGCCTGCAGTAACCTCTGCAAAACATTGATCCCGAAGGGAATTGTTGCCTTCAAACATTTCATCACAAACTTTCCGCTCCCCAGCAAACAACAATTTGACCTGTACGGACTGGATTAGAAATCTTAAACAAATAGTGATTAAACAATAGCAAAATTACACCCATTGACTTACAGCAATACGCATGAAGTGAATCCAGTTTCCAATTTTAGCTTCTAAAACCTCCCATTGCATCTTCTGAACATCATCTTTGCTTAGTTTTTCCACTCCCAACTTTCGGAGGCTTTCTTCCAGAACTGGAGAACGGGTATCTCTGTGGAAGAACAAAAAAACTAAGACTTAACCCTTTGCTCAAAGTCCAAATACACATTGTAAAGGAACATGAGTACTACAGGAAAGGAAGACGCAAGCAGTACCCTTAGGGAGGGTGTGAATCGTTTTTGAAATAACTAATCATTTGCAGGAATGAATGACATTAGAGTCCATTTCAATTCCAAACCTTCCTATAAGCAGATCCATAAACCATTTCACAGTTATTATTATTGTTATTATTATTATTATTATTATTATTATTATTTAGTGCAAGAACATGATGGACATAAATAACTCTTAATTACTCTAAATGTAACTT
>JAOTQG010106011.1:9010-23194 GCA_025631175.1 Iris virginica
TCAATATAAAATGAACAGGGTAGTTTCCTAAAGGACAGCTCGGTATTTCTTGGTTTTGTCATTTGTGCTGACGGAAGAATGGCCCGCCTCAAGACTATTATGGAGGTAAATTTCAAGGGCATTGACACTCTTTATGTGAGGTCTGTTCCAAATTTGAGTGGTATTCTCGCACCCATCACCGACTGTTTGAAGAAGGGTAAGTTCAAGTAGAATGAAGCAGCAGATATGGTTTCAAATTTTGAAAGAGAAATTGTGCACAGCTCCAGTTTGAGCCCCCAAATTTTGAGAAGTTGTTTGATATTGTGTGATGCCCTTGGAGTTGGAACCCATGCCATCCTCATGCAATATGGTCGAGCAACTGCCTACATGACTGAAAAGATCAATGATACTCGTCAAAAGTGATCAATAGATGATCAGGAATTTCGTGCACTTTTTATAACGCTAAAGAATCGGAACCGTATTTAATCCTGCAAGAGTTTCATGCACTCCTATCATCAAGCTCTAAAGTACATGAATAGCCAAAAACATCAACAATATGTATGCTAGATGAACAGCTTACATTTAGAAACTTGTTTCATCATACATCAGAAGGCTGGCCCAGAATCCTGTTGACGAAGCTTTGAGCAGGAGGACAGCATTGCTTGCAATAGTCAGTCATGAAGTAGCTGGTTTTGATTGATTGAAGGATCAGTGAGGGGAAGACTACGATTTTCAAGAAATATGAGCAAAAGTGTATTGAGGACAGCCCATCAATGATTTCCTTTGTCCTAGATGGCTTTGTACAAGGAAAATCAATTGTGTCTCCCAAGAACCTGACTACAAGAGAAGATAATTTGTATTTTCATGGTGGCAAACTTGGTGGTCGTCATGGAAGAGATAAAACTACTGCGAGTGTTGAAGAGGTATTATTATTGCAGCTTAAGAAGGGGCAAGCAAGTGTCGCATGAGCCAAGCTGCTAGGTCCCATGCAAAAAAATGGGAAATACATATGCCTGCCAATCCTACAGGCAATTTGGGAAGGCTAGTTAGTGAATTTTGAATTAGGCCTTGCCCGAACGCAGTGAGGTATGGAGTCAATTTTTGAGTTGCAGACAAATTCTCTAAGATGGCTCATTTTCATCCCTGTTGGTGCATGTCATACTGCTAAAGTAATTTTTCCAAGAGATGTTCATTTGAATGGGGTCCCCAGGTCAACCACTTTGGATCATGCATCAACTTTTGTATCACCTCTTGGAAAGTCATGATTAGAATGTGTGTGATATTTTTGAACTACTACCCTTGTTCTAAAGAGTAAGGCTGGAAGGGACTGATGCAGGACAAATCAGCAAAGATCACACCAAATTCGCAAATTTTTGGGAAGAGATTCTAGCTAGAATATATGGAAATCAAACATGATTTCTGAGAGAAACTTCTCATTTGATGTTAGGCATGAATTTAGTTTATTTCCTCTTTCAGTCAATTTCCTTCTCCATTGCAATCACACCTAATTATATCAAGGTTTCGAATTTCCTATTGGAAGACCAATTCATATTATTAATAAACACTAAGAACCTTTCTTTGGAGGATTCCAGATTTTCAACTCCCAAGTTTCAAGGGTTTGAAGTGATCAGCCATTCGTGTTTCTGTATGCATTAGGTAGTAATGTCCAATCAAAAACTTACAACTCTGACTGCAATACTCAGAAGACTTATATCCATGCTTTCAGACTTTAAGAAACGAAGGGAAAAAGGAGAGAGAGGGAAAAGGCTTCACTAGAATGCAATGAGCGCTACAGTTGGAGAAACATAAGGACAGCAATGATTTACTACTGCAATCTCACTTTATAAGAAGTTTCAACGAGCACAAGCACCATACAACGACGACTAAAGAAAACAAACCTCGGCTCTGCTTCATTTCATCACGCATGAGGTAGACATCTTCAACACGGCCATAAGGAGTAAAAATCTGATCAACAAGGCTATGTCAGTGCTTGATTTAATTTTCACTGTCCCTTTTAGCACCGCAGTGACATTTGCGAGGAGTGATGGAGCAAGAAAAGATTATTTCACATGTCTCGAGATGTATGGTAAAACAAAGAGAAGGGGCGATAAAAAAACGATAAATAATGGATGGTATATTGAACTTGACATACATCTTCAACTTCTTTCTCAGTAGTTTGTTTGTTCAACGAGCCAACAAATAACTTGTACTCAACTGCACCTATCACAGAAGGAAACAACATCAGAAACAGAACTTTCAAGGTTCTATTCTTTTGGAGGGAAAGGGGCAGGGAGGAGATTGTTCACATACATTTGACATCCGAAAAGTCTACCCTTAAAGATCTTTCATTGTAGCAAGCGCAAGTCAAGAAATAGGAGACAAAACTAATTTTCAGTTTACATGCATTAATTTCATCTCCACTTTTCAAGTAATTCCGAATCAGATAGAAAATGACATATTTTCATCTCCAGGTTCAAGTGATCTCCAATCAGATTGTCACTCAAGTAATATGTTGACTGATACTTATCAACATCTAAAAAAGGAACATGTTGACATAAAATGATACCTCAATATAGATAAGAAGAAAGAAAGAATACAAGAAACAGCCAACAAAAAGTGCATATAGCAACAACAACAAAAAATGGCAAGTTAAACAGTTGAAAAAGAAAATGCAGCTCTCTTGTGCCTCTTATGATATGTAACTGGTAAATGTGAATGCCTATACTTGTAAGCAAGAGCAAAAGGTTCAACAGCATGTCTGGGTCAACTCATATTGAGCTTGAGTCATTTCATTTACCAAGAACCCAAGTTCAGCTCGTTTGCAATGCACGCCAAACTCAACTAGCACGGTAATCAAGTATGAATATGTTTTTTTTTAATGTCCATGAGCATATACTTTGCTCGGCTGTTGTGCTTAATTGGTATTTTGGGAAAGAACATTATGTCTTGGATCTACTGAAGGCCTTCCTATCATCAATTCTAGAGATTCTCGGGTTAGTAAGAAAGAAGTGAGCCTATGTGTGTCTTCGGTAACATGATGCTTTGGAAATTATTCGGTGCTCAAGGACAGACAGGAACCATCTTCTTTGCGGGTAGGCTCACTCATTTTCGCTTTAATGAGAGGGCCTGATCTCTGCAGGCATCCACACTGAACATCTGAAGTAGTACGGCATTCTGTTTTCTGTAGAAATTGCAGCTCTGTGCTCCGTTACTTCCTCGTACCTTTTGTGCACTTTACGTACTGTATTCCTGTTCTTTGCATACACTTTTTCAGGTTTTTCATTCTTTGCTCTTTTCACAGACAGCTTGTCTCTTCTTAATACTTTCTTTCTCTCCATCGGTATGATATCTCTTTAATAAAAAGTAATAACAACTGTAAGTGCCTACCAACGGCTCTGTGCCAAGTCTAAAGAGTTCTCCTAAAAGAGCATGATATAAAGTAAAAAATATCCAAAGGCACTAAAGTTTACCTACGCGTTCTCGTTCCCCATCAGCGTATCTCACTTGGATAGGACCCACTCCCTGGAAAGAATGTGGATCGATATGAAACACCCTCAAACACTAAAATCTTTCATTACCAAATCACAGAGCAGAGCACTAACCCCAGGTAAAGTGTACTGATTGTGTAGAGCTCGAATTGCCCTATCAGCTTCTTCCGAGGTAGCATATTTGATGAAGCAACATCCTGCAGAAGTTAAGAGTTCGCCTCCTAATTTCATTAAGCTAATTCTGTAATATTTTGCATACTATACACTGTAGCTAAATTGCAAGTAAAGCATGTGCACTGAATACAAGTGCATGAAATCACAACGTTCATAAGCAGGCAGGAAGACACCCTATCAACTTTGATCATTTGCCATCAATATCATTTAAAACGGAATAATAAGAATAATAAGTTCACATTGCAATGTGCTACTTCAATGGACATCAACAACATAAGTATCATTGTTACATCGAAATATACCAATACGTTACCCACATCAATCTCCTTGTCTAATTGTCAAATAACACCAGTGTGATTATTTTATAGTTTAAAACACCAAAAATCATTCACTACACAAGATTGACACCAGAAAAATTAATTTAAAAGGACCTAAAATTACAAATATAACCTTAGAAGATGTGGCCTCCTGACCACCTTATCAATCAACGTTCAGTTGGTACATTACGAAATGATTGTTAAATAATCAAACATTCATCACCTTAAAATTCAAGCACTAATATTCTTTTGTCAATACATCGAAAAAAGAAGATCAATACAAAGAAGATGGCAACAAAAACCAGATAAAATCTAAAAAGCAGAATCCCTTGACATGGCCCATCAACAAATTCACCAGAATGAATTCAACTCCTTAAAGAATAAAACTAACAGCACTTACCCACCTTAAAGGCTTAATGCAGTGTTAAGGTAGAAAAAACTAATTTTAACAATCATTTTCGTGGAACAATTGTTCTGCACTTCAATAAACATGCATAGAACCCTTCAGTGACTACTGACTACCGCATACAAATAACTAGTCACTTAACCTGTTAACCACAACTACTTGCCGCAAGGCTAACCCTGGTGTGCTGTATCCTGTAACTAAATAATAGTCGTAGATCAGTTTTTAGATAATGCAAATAGGGGAGTATTATAAGTGAAGGTTCACCAGAATACCTGTCTGAAGACCCTCTACCTTCAGAACAGCTTATATTACGCATGGTTCACCATCTTTGACTTACTCTCATTACTCAATTCTAATGACAATCATGGCAGCATGACCAGGAATAAAGGCAGTTGAATCACAGCTCAACATATTCCAGTTTCATTAAACACATTGGGATTATTCAACACCCTGCATGCCCAAGACCATACATATAAAGAGCTGGCCGATCCAATGTAAAACTGCCAGCTACAGTTAAGCATATCATGTCAATTTCCCTAGATTTGAAACACTTATTTCTTGCCTTGGTTATTTTTCACTTGCATCAACCACAATATTAAAAGCAATGGAATTTACAAGAAATGGAAGTGAATACATGCGTTATTATTTGCTCATCAACCCGCTACCAATTTTATAGAAAACGACAAACAGAAACCACTGCTTTGCCCAGAAGAATATCCAATCACTAGAAGTAAGAATACATCACAGTCGAATCCTGTCCATAGCATAAACTAATTAAATGTGATTCACCTTGTTCCCAGGGAAAAAAAAGTAAAACCCCTCTAACAACAATAGTAACCACTTTCAAGAGGAGAAAGTCAGAGCAACTACTCCCCTGGTCTATTAGTTTGTTACCAAAATTATCAATGAACATACATCTACTAACCAAAGATATGAACTTGAGATCAACATACTACTGTATCATTTTACTCCTGCAGTTCCATGACTGCACAAGATTAGTGGTTGGACCATGAAATCAATACTCATCGAGTAGTTGTCTAAAGCATGAGCAAGAGAAATGTAATGAAGCACTCAAAATGCAAATAAACCTTGCAACTCTCACATCTTAAAACTACTAAGACAAACCATGTTCCCAATGAACATCGAATAAATAGTGAAATATTATACAAAGCTACCATTATATCTCCAAAGTTTGGACAAAATATCCACCACACTTAACTCATCTCGAGCAGAATGGCAACTAATATAAGATTACGTAGATTCGTGCACCATAAAGAAAATAATAAACAATTATTAAAAACTTCATAAGAAACTACCATCAACATGCTAACTAACTGATCTGGACACCAACAAACAATAAATATACATAAATAAGGATAACTCACATTGATGATTATAATAGAAAACATTAATAATAAGATTGGGACTTCGTAAAACATTCAAAGCTCCTACGTGGATGAAACCATGTGGATGTTCCAACAATCAAAGAACGATTACATTACCACCAGATAGAGTGAGAGAGTACCGATCACAGCATATTGTTTCAACATAAGCTAACACCCATATCCCACTAGGGAAAGCTTCCACAACATTCATCAAGCCTTAAAAGGAGAAAGCTGGCATTTAACAAACCCTAAGCAGCCAAAACCATTGAGCCCTCTAATCTTCAACATTGAATAATTGAAGGAATAAAACTACCATGTCAATTTAAAGACCTCACATCCATCAAGGAAAAATGAAAACTACACACCAGAACTTCACTCAACAGATAACAGTGAACAAAAAAAGGCCCTTAAAGCAACACAAACCATCCTCTCATCCAATGAGCTTCAGACCACTATCATATAATCATACAAGACGTTAGATGATCGAAATTCACGGGAATAATCACCATAAATTGCAAGAGTGTGGAGCCATTCTGACGTTAATTGGTATATGGGCATTTGCATTTACATAATATTGAAATAAATGTAACAGTCAGAACAGCAAAAATCCTACATTTACTACACCTCCACACAAAGGAGTTAGTATGACTTGCACCGAAAGTGCACCGTAAGGCACTAGTTTATCAAAAACAACGACCTTGCACAAGCAAGACAGACAGAGGAGATACACTTAAAAATCTACTCAAGAGAGATGCCCATTTCAGCTTGAGGAGAACAGACTAATGGGTTCAGAAATCAGTTAATCGAACAGCCCACAAACCTTTCAGTGGTCCAAAACAAGCTTGGGTAACAGTTAACACTACAAGAATAAACTAAATTCACTTAGTGGAATTCAAGAGGGGAACTAACAGATCGCCATGACAAAGATCATTCATTTCATCACCAAGAGGTTTGCAACTACAACGCACCATTCAAACGAAAACAACCAAAAGCGAGAAACTAAGTCATACTAGGTAACCCACCAGTCAATCTCATGCACACAACCCAAGTCGAAATACAACCTATGATCATTAAATCTTTACCTGAGAGAGATGCCCTTTCAGCTTGAAAAGAGCCAAATCTTATGTTCAGTGAATAATACATAAATCACCCAGAAACTACACATTGCATCAAAAGCTAGTGTAAAATGAAGAAAACAGAAATTACAACAAATCACTTATTTCAAACTCGAGGACAATGGATTAATTTCCGCAATAACCCTCATTCATCTCATCACCACGATGGTAGCAACCACAAATGCATCATTCAAATGAGAAAAGAGCTAAATAAATGGAACCTACAGTTAGATCCCAACCTACGAGAATGCCAGATTCGCTTGGAATGAACCAAATCTTGAGTTCAGAAACCTATAAAATAAACCACTCACAAACTAAAGCTTAGGGTAAAATTGAAAACTATGTTCAGTTGTTCACTCAAGTCACATACTGAGACACGAGAGGGTACTAATTGCCAAGAAAAAGATCATTCATCTCATCACCAAAGGTTGCAACCACAAATGCATCATTCAGACGAGAATTAACCAAAAGCCAACAACTAAGTAAAGCCATCCACCAATCAAAACTCTGAGAGACACTCCAAGTTTATCCACATCACATTCACCAAGATTATTGCCGCTAGATATGAACAAGCCATTCAAGATGAAGCATTTCCAGGTCAATGAAACCATAGAAATCCTCCAATTTACAACATTTTTAATGTCTGTACACTCCAATGACTCCTTTTTGATATGTCACTTGCTGTACAAAATCCTACAGTTATGAAAACATGCTCCATTACAAAAGCCACTTCTACTGCAGCCAGTTAATACCAGCATCTATCCATATTTTTTGTTCAACTCTAATACATAACTGATTAAAAGGTTTGTTCTTGTCTTCTTCTTGGTCGACAAAAGTGATGTTGCATACCAAGACCAAGAAGCTCGAAAAGTGTTGGAACAACTAACTGAGACGAAACATTAGCTTACAGTTGCTTTCCTCAGCCCCTCAAAGGACCTGAAAAGAGATACTGGCATACATCAAAAATGGGTTATGTAACACACAGTACTTGCACATACCTTGCTGTTGTCCTGTTCTCTTATCTTTAATTAAAGCAACCTCAACAACATTTCCATGTTCCTCAAACAAAGGCCGGATCTGCATTTAAATACACATTTCTTAGAATCAACCAGAGATTAAGTCGACAAAAAGGAAACAGCAAACACTTACAGTTATAAACCTGGAAAACAGAGGTACCCGAAGAATACTGGAATGAGAATGGGGATAACGGACTAATGTAACATTTATTTTTTTTGGAAAAAGAGGAGTACAAAATTACATCTTTAGAATAAAATGGAAACTAACAACTTAATAAAATGTATGCAAAGAAGTCTGAGATGCAACCCAAAAGTAGTACCCCCTCCGTCCCAAAATAAGAGTCTCATTAGACTTGGCACAGTTTTAGGAAAAACAATCGACTTCATTAATGTGTGGATACAAAGGAATTATTGTGTCCGAAAAGAATTTGTGGCTACAATTCAATACTGGGCATGCAAAAGAAAAAAATTTGGAAAGAGGACACATTTATGGAGCATCCCGAAAAGGTATAAGGGACTCTTATATTAAAAGAGGGAGTAAGACATAACATATGCTACCTATACTCGTGATGTAACAACTTAAAGAGGTTAACATTTTATTCATGATCAACTCACATCTTCTTCTGTGGCTGTCTTTGGAACTGAACCAACAAAAAGTTTTGCAAAACTGCCACCGTCAAAATTCCTCTTCTCAAAGCTGGAACCGTCAAAGCTCTTTTTTTCAAAGCTGCCTTCATCGTAAGTCTTTTTCTCCAAACTCTTGTCAAAACTGCCTCCCTCAAAATTACCCCTCTCAAAACTTTCTCCATCAAATTTATTTTTCTCTTCATCAAAATTGTTTCTCTCGAAATTGCCTCTGTCAAAACTCTTCCTCGTAAAATTGCCTCCATCAAAATGGTCTAAAACAAAGAAAAAGTAATTAACTGTCACAGAGAAGAAACTGAGATTCAAACAGATGATCAGCTAAAGTAACCCAAGTTTGTGGTATATGTCAGATGGAGGCATATGCTCAATAAGAACCAGGATTAATAGCAGCATCCAAACTCTCTATCCTCACATAGAAATGCTGGTATGCAGAAGGAGATATAGGGAGTTGACAGAGATAATTCACTTAACCTTCTTAAGCTCTTCTGAGCAAAATTTATCACATCTCAATCAAAACCACGGAAGGGTATAACAGATAATAGAAAGAAGAAAATGCTTGAGGTGAAAAGAACAACTTGCAAAGAAGAGAACAAGCCATCAGCGCATGGGAAAAGACTGAAACCAAAAAGAAAGAATATACAAAGAATCTTACAAAGAAAAGAAAGCACATGGTTAGTGAAGAACCTGAATCTCTTGTAAGATCGTCAATGGCCATTTCTCTAAGAAGTCATAAAGTTAAAGCTCAAAGAGAAGCATTAAAAGAAATCCTACTCACATCAAACAAAACGTCAAGGACAGATCTCGAAAAATGTCAACATTCCTCCTAGTCCAGATCCACCACAATGTACCCAACCCATCACCACTGTCAAAAAATTCTGTGCATCTTCGCTGCCTTAAATCTATATACTCCCTCCGATCTTAAGTAAGTGTCCACTTTCACTTTGCACAAAGCTTCATAAAACACAATTGACTATCAAAGAAATGGAACTATTGCGCATGAGACACAGAAGAAACTAGTGGTTATGAACCTACTTCATTATCCAGAGATGGAAACGGACACTTTATTTAGATCATTCCAAAGTGGAATAGTGGAAACTTATTTAAGATCATAAGTAGTATATAATAATACTCCTTCTATTCCATTTTAAGTGTCCACTACCCACTTGCACAAGATTTAATGGAAAGTAAAATTTGTGGACATAGTTAAATTGGAGGTGGGTTCAAATGAAGAATATGGACACAAGTCATTTGTCATATTCTCTAATAAAAAAGTGGACACTTTTCACCGAATACCCCAATTAGGAGTAGTGCACACTTATACCAGAACGGAGTAATAATTATTACTATTACTATCATTAATATATTATTATTATTATTATTATTAAGCATTATTGACAATCAAGGTGGACATGAGTAAAGCATATGATAAGGTGAACTGGTTGAATCTAGAGGTAGTACTCAATCACGTAGGCTTCAAAGGATCGGGCTTCCTAAGCTTGGGTTTCGGACGTGGGCTTGGACAAGGGCAGTGTGAAGGGCTTCCTTCTCTTATTTGTGAGGCAGGTAGGTTCGGTGTAAGAGGGGTGGGTTCATAATGGCAAACTAGCTCTGAACTTGACCCGTTATGATCCCTACTCGCTACACCCCATACACATAGCACACATTTGGGAATAAGTTTTTTTTTTGTCGCCCCATTGCTGTCAAACATTGGTATTCAACCGGACGAATGATCAAGCATTGGTGTTCAACTCATCGACAACCACTGATGATGCAAAGATTATATACTTAAACAGAACCTTAATTAAGGTCTAAAGAATAAAATTGAACTGTATTGAAGGTAGAAGAAGACACTTCATAATCACCTGCTAGAAAACATAGATGAGGGCTCTGGAATCAAGTTACAACAGAAGGTGATCCGCACGGTGGAAAGAGGAAAACTGATTATCCATGTTTGCTAATTCTCTCTCATTTAGATTCCTAGAGAAATGAAGAACCCAAGTGATCCGACCCTTCTCCCTAACTAGGAAAGGAGAAATAGAAGCATAGTGAACAACCAAGACCTTATATAGAGAAGGGAAAGATAAATTAAGAGGAAAATTTCCTATCCAAGGATCCCCCAAAACACGAACCTTATCCCAAGACCACACAATGGATATGAGGCTCGGAAAGATGATGACAACTATGTATGAACTTCCATCGACTTACCTACGTGAGGGTTGAGCCACTGATTCATCCCAAGCTGGAATCATTCCCGTGTGCTGATGTGCACCAAATTTGCTATGAATAATGAGGCTTTATGTAATAGAGCATGAGGTTTTATGCAAAAGAGAATGAGGCTCTATGCAATTGCTTCTTTCAACCATCAGTTTGAATTAATTAATCTCGTTTGTAGCCTGCAATGTAATATGGTTCAAAATTTCCTCAAAAACTCTACCCCATGCAATCATCTACAATCCTACTCTTCCTAGAAAATATATTCTGCTCTATGGGTTTTATACATAAAACATTGGAATCATATGAAGTAGTGCTTTTTCATCTTAATGTCCCACAAGCCCAACGTTCAATATTAATTTTCAATGCCCCCTTCCTTTAAAAATTCGTGGCAAGGAATAATCAGATGCTAAAATGTTGGTTCAAATTAGTAATCTTTTACTTGAATTCGAGAGTGCTAGCTCAATTAACCAATGCTTAATCGTTCAAACTTACAAACATGGAAAATGAAGCGGAAGGCGAAGCAGCTCATTTGACAAAGACTGACCAATCCAAGGAGGTGCAGTTCAATCAATCTAAGACAAACAAGATTCCATCAACAGATTTTAGGAATCTGACAGTCATTTTTTTTTTTTTTTTGCATTTTCCCATAGCTTGGCGTGTATGGTGTGAGCTATTTGCTATTTCAAGTGAGAGCGGGATATGTCCCCTTGTCGATTGAAGACTTTCTTTGCACAATGTTTCAATGTTTTGCGGAAAATAAGGATGATGCTTGTTGGTGGAAGCGTGCTGTTTTTCGTACTTTTTGGAGCATCTGGTTAGAGAGGAAAGCAAGGATTTTCTGTAATAAGGCCGTATCCTTTTCTGTACTTAAGGGAAGGATTCAACATCGCATCTTCACGGGCCTTGGCAGTGGGGGGCTTTTAATGGGTGCCCGTGGCAGACATGTGAAGAGATTGGATAGCATTGATTTTCACTAGTTGTGCTTGGCAAATTCATGTTGGGCTTGTAGGCTGTGGTTTCTATTTATTTTATTTTATTTTGGTTTTTCCTTCTCTTTTCTTTCAAAGGCCAGCTTGACCTCCTTCTTTGTACATTCTACTCATTTTAGGAAATCCCACAAGGTGTGGAGGGGAGATGTTACTTTTGTAACCCTTTTGACGATGATCAATTGACTTGAGGTACATGTGATGCATGAGAAAAAGCCCAACGCTGAATAATTACAGCTATCATCGTGACTACATCCTTTTTCGGCTATCCAACGTCGTCTATGGCTTCAAATCCAAGATATTATTATTAACGGCACGTATTTTGTTTAGTTTTATAACTTCTTTCTTTTCATATTGTTTCTTTTTCCTTTTCCTGTTTGGTCTAGTATTATGGGAATTTTTCAATAATCGGTAATATTTTCTTCTTTCTCCCACCTAACCACGTTTGATGAGTGAAAACCCTAGTCTCGAGCCATTTATCATTCGGGTTACTCATTGAAACTATTCATCATCAGTCGTTCATTGCTCGAACTTTATGTACACGCATGGATAATCGAACAATTAAGGGAAGTGAGCAGTATAATAAACCTTATTTGATGTATCCAACTTTGTTTATGTTGTACAAAAACTGTAGATAGAGGCCTAAGGTGGAATGGGTAGCTAATTTTTAAATGAGACTGATGTCAAATATTTAAGTCTTAACATGTGGAAAAGGCTGGTAGCACACCATGAGTAGAACAAATTGAATTTTTATTGAGCTATGCACAATGTAAGCTGATTAACCTCAATACTAGTCATAGTTGCCTTGCTTTATTTTCTTTTTTATAAGCAAATAATTTGTTAAAGAGAATATTTCACAAAAGCATGGGGACCAGTTGGCCTCCAAATGAAAAAATAGCCCAAAACAGCAAACAAATTAAAAGAAAAACGAGGGACAAGTTCCCGGCTTTTGGTGGAGTGTGGTTGTACAACCTCTACTAAGATCTACCAGCAGCACACTCCTAAAACCGTCCATCCTTAATCAATGAGAAATAAATTACCTGGTTGCAGAAAATTCTCCCCTTGCCTTCTGAACAAACTCCAAAATCCAAGCATACCACAAAGTGCAAAATGCTCCCACATCTCCACAAACATCCTCCTCTTTACCAAGGCCCACATACTAGGTACTAAGAAAACCTTCAACCAAAGAAGAGCGAGCCCACTTCCGACTAATTATGCTAAACAACTCATACCAGAATCCCCATCGACCAGCAAAGGAATAGATGATCATGAAACATGTCCACGGAAAAAGTTTTTAATGGTCTACACTACTGTCAAACATAATAAGTATTACCAATTTGGCACGAGAGACCGTGCAAATATCCCAAGTTAAGATGGCATACTGGCTTCCCAATGACGAAATTCACAACAGAGATATTTGCATTTTGCCGCATTTTTATTGCACTTATTTGTTCGGAGTCCATAATAATAGCTAAGACTCTAAAACTCAAAGTGCATCCTCAGCCATACTCACTCCACCCCATCACTACATATATGCTCCATCCATCGCTAAACAAAACTGTTACTTTTTAAACATATCTTTTCCACCCTTAATAAGAGTCAGTTTTTCGATGAATTCCTATTGGCTATCTGTGTGGATGATTGTACAATTGTACTAGACGCCAGGGGAACTTGTTTATATGTGCTACAGAAGTAAAGTTGCTCAAACATAACAAATAAAGTACATGTATACATACATATATAAAATGGAAAGCGATTACATTTGACGAGCGAAAGCATTACCAGGGGAGCCGCGAAAGGGAAACTCTCGTTTCTGTCCGGAGAGAGGAGGCGCGGGAGGAGGATGGCCGGAAAGAGGCACCTCGAAATCGGAAGTAAACCCTCTGGCCCCACCACCGCCCATGGGACGGAAACCGGGGCCACCGCCCGGAGGAAATCGAGGCGGACTGTGATCGAAGGGACGGTGAATTCGACCTCCGCCGCCGGAGAATCCACTTCGCGGGGGGAAATTGTTGTTAGGGCTATTATGATGGTGGCTCATTGGGGAGATTGCATCGGAGGAGCGCCGGGTGCCTCTAGAGGGTCTGTATGGGTATGAGTCAGGGCTGGCGCCGTATCGGTCGGGTCTGTGCCCGTCCATGATTTAGGAATTCGGAGCCCTAGAAAACTGTTGGTTCAATTCTTGAAATGGAAAGACGTGAAAAGGTGGGAAATGGAGAGCACGAATTGAGGATGAATTGATGATTTTCGACGAAGCTAATGAATGATAAATAAATATGTAATTTACAATTTGAACCCTAGATGACTTTGATTAATTTTCATATACCGCCAGTATTGTTTACAAAATTACATGTATATCCTTTTTTAAAAAATAACCCTTGGTATCCCAATACAACTTCAACGGAAAAAAAATTCTCCGCCCCACAAAATTGCCATCATAATTCAGTCCATTCCCAACA
>JAOTQG010106022.1:0-12710 GCA_025631175.1 Iris virginica
GAATGACATGCTCGATGATCAGTATTTTAGTTAGTTATATGTATTTTTATTTAGAATACAATTTCGTTGTAATTATTACATTTTGATAATTAATTAAATATTTCATTTTATTTATAAAATTTCAGTATTTATTTAAAATTTAATATTAATAATAAATAAATAAATATTAAATATTAATATTAAATAATTAATTATAATTACATATTAATAATCAATAATAATTAATTACTAATTATAATTAAATATACTAATTATTTAATTATTTTTTTAATATAAATTACTAAAATTAGCGACTGACACAGTCGCTGATAACTACTGACTTAGTCGCTCAATAGCGACTGACTAGTCAAGGCAGTCGCTAATAGCGACCGCGTTCGCTAATAAAGACCAGCGGATAGCGACTAAGTCAGTCGCTATTGTTCTTGTCAGTCACTAAACAGGACAATAGCGACTGACTTGTCAGTGGTTATGGTCCCATTTTGTAGTAGTGAGTCCCCCTCAGAAAATGGGACAAGAGCATGACCGTGCTTTGCGGCTGGGCAAGCCTGGTCACTCTGGAACCAATTGACCAGGTCTCCCAACTTTATCCCAGATGCGGCGGCCACTCGGCAGACATGGTATTTACCCTCATCAAAGACGGGCACAGCTTTCTTCATCCAGATCTCCTCAAACTACGGAGATTCCAGGAAGGCCTCTATGGCCGCATCCTTGCACTCAGCAACCAGCCTCTCCGCCTCCTGCTTCCAGACATTAGAGGACTCTTTCCACGTCATCATCTCGCCTTGCAACTTGGAGATTGTTGAGGAGGAGCTATTCTTGTCCACATCGCGCGCCTCTTTCTCCTTCCTCAGCTCTTCCTTTTTCGCCTTGAGCTTCTCATGATAATTGCTCACAGACATTTCTCTTAAGGCCAAGGTATCTTAACCGCTTTGAGCTCCTCTTCAGCCTTCATGAGCCTGCGCTCAAGCTCCTTCTTCTGAGCATCGAAGGCCTTATGGTCGTCAACGCGAGACCGCTCGTGGGTGAGCAACCTACCCTCCAGGGATAGCAAGGCTGATGCCGCCTGAGTCATAAGAAAGACGAATTAATCTCAAGGAGTTTACAAGTGACGGGAAGAAAAAAGAAAGTACTACCTCTGCCAAGCTCCAGCCCGCTCGCTCGATCACCCGCTCCGCAGGCAGACCGTTCATCTCTTTCAAATTATCCGAGTGGCCGATCCTGCGCAACAATCCAAACCCGCTTAACTCAGCAGGAGTCTTCCTGGGAGCGAAAAAGTCAAAGTTGGTGAAGGGTGGAACACGGGCCATCTCCTCCACCAAGCTGTGGCAGTTAGGCCCAGTGTGGGGGTGACACCATCCCCCTCTAATCCATGTCGGCTGGGAGGAAGAGGAAGGCCGCCCCTCAACTTGTGTGCGGCTGCCCGACGGGCGGTCACTACTGTGCCTCTTGGCATCATGCCTTGGGGGAGATCAATCGGCCGGTCGCTTACGCACCAGCTGCGTCTCCTCAGCTTCCTCGCCGAAGATAATTTGAATTTTCCCAGCAGGGGGAGCACCTGCGAGAGGAGGAGGAAGTTGTCCAGAAAAGGGCCTCACCCCTCTTCTTGTCGGCACTAGGGGCAGCATCCCCAAATTCTCGGGCTGAGTACCCACCGCATGGGTACCCGCCATCTTGCCCTTGCGGCTTCCCTTGGCCTCAGTATGGCTGGTGGCCGCCGCTTCGGTCTTCTTGTTCTTATTGAAAATCGTGCATGCAAAATAAAGTAAGGGCAGTTAGACCTAAAACAGAAGGAAGAGACGTTGAAACAGAAACAATATACCCTCTGGGCCTTGAACATTGGGCTCGCGATTGACGCGACATCTTTCCCATTTTCCTTGACATGAAGCGCACTCCTGCGCCCAGTAGAAGTTGCCTTCCTTGTCTTTATGGACGACCCAATCAGGGTAGTAGGGCTCCGCACCTCTATAGTCAAGAAGTAGGGAGATACCCCCGGAGCAGGCTTGCGGCTAATGCCTACGAAGTACAGGCAAGCATCACTACGCCCAAGGGTTAGATAATCCACTACGTGGGAAGTCTCGAACACCTTTTTTATATCCCTCACCGGAGCGTATTGCAGAAACATTCGTATAGATTCACAGGCCGCCTCTTCATAATGATTGAGTGTCCTGTTCAAAGTCCCCAGCGGCTTCAGAGCGCGGTCAGTAGCGGGGAAGGTCCATCCTAACTTGGACTCAACGAAAAGCATACAAGGATATGGATCTCTGCTCTTCGAAGGCATGGAGTCCAGAATTTGCAAAGCATTATTTGCCCGCTTTCCTTGCAGGCGTCCTGATAAGACCGTCAAAGTAAAGAACTTCCGCAGCAAGTTCAAGGTGGGTTCAAAAGAGAGGGTACAACACAAGCTGGTTACCAGCCTACCACCGCCCTTACAGTGTTTAATGACCACTTAACGGGGAGGGAGTTGGTCGCCACCATCACCTCCACAATGAAGGGGTCCAAAGGTAGCCTGAAGCCGGCAACAAATTGAGTAGGATAAAAAGCCACGCAAGATCGCAGGCCCTTGGCATCCTCTACTGATAAACTGGTACTGACCGAAATTCTCAGGATCATGATTATAATCCCTATCAAACTGGTCCATCCAGGACGAGGCCACTCCCGTTAGGGGATGAGCTCTTGGAATTGGGTTTCCAGTCGGGGATCCATTCCTGCTCTCATCAGCACTACTATAACCGCCTTCCTGGTCACTCTCTTCTTCCTCATGTTCATGACCACTAGAGGAGGGACCAACTCTTGGTTCATCAGCTTCACCAAAAAGCTCCTCCAAATCAGAATCCTCGTCAACCACTTGGCTCTACCGCGTGGCCACGGCCAAGTTTAGTGGTTGTTCAGCCACCGTCTCTTTAGAGTCCTCGAAGCGGTCAACGATTCTGACAACTCCGGATTCTTGGCCACCGGCCTTTTTTTAAGGTTTTCTTAGAAGACCCAGCCATAGCAGAGAGATGTCCACGGGCTCCTGGCAAGAGAAAATGGGGGAGGAGAGCCTTGATTAGCTCGGACATTTCGGGAATCACCGTCATCGGTGCCCCCAAAGGCAGTCGTGATTGAAACAACGAAAATGGGGGGAACCGAACATCCTCCTCCCGATAGCCGGCGCCAGTCAATAGTGATGTGATTTCTCCTTGGTTCAAAGTCTCCCAGAAAGTACCATCCACCACTTTGTAAACCCTCCATGACTCTCAAGGATCAGAAGCAAAGTAATGTTGCGAAAAGTCCATTTTTTGGAAAGGGTTTCACGACTGCCCTTAGGGTCCAATGACTAAGGCCCAGAGAAAGGGAAAATCAAATAACAGAAAAAGGAAAAAAGAATAAAACTTATACCTAAAGCTGGAAGTGAAGAAGGAATAGAGATCGCCGGAGAACAAGGGTTCAGAGGACTCAGACTCAAGAACGGAAGACTCTCTCTCAAATTTCAAAGTTTCTCTCTTTCTGAAAGCGTAAAGGGAAGAAATGGAGCTCGGATGGGTATTTATACCCAAAAGCTGGAGACCCATAAAGATAAATTTGGGGGGAATTCCCAGAGTAATGATTTGGGGAGAGCTTCAAAATTCGAACTGGTGTAACTGCCGGTGGGAATCGAGGCATCACGCCTGGGGAGACTTCCTCATCATTAAATGCTCTAGGCAGCTAGGCCTCCACGCGCCGCAAGGGGAATTAAAGGCAAAAACCCTAATGATTACTCCGAGCACCGCCACATTAATGACACGTAGTCATCCAGAGCTCCACAAAAATGACTAAGTAATAAACGGGGACGGTCAAATGAAAGCAACGGTTTAGCGGACACACATATGACCGCCTCATTAGTCTTCCAGCTCATCTTTCACTAGAAAACTTGGGGACAACTGATGGGCCCAGACACAAGTGCTAGGCCCAATTACTAACTAGGGGTAAAGCCCAACGGACAAGACCAACCCAAGGATCATTGATATCTTTGGATAAAGGACCCTCATTGTCAACCATGACCCAGCCCAACGGGCGGACATGTGATCGCCTTGGTGATCCCCTAAGATAACTACCCTGCGGGTAAGTTACTCTATGCTAGTAGCCGGCCTACGTCAGCATGGTGACATAAGCCTGCCCTACGGGCGGCCAGATGACTTTCTTCCTCTAGGCGGCCATGTTCAGCCCGTCTTGATCTCTCAAGGAGCCCAAAGAAAGGCGTTCAAGCCTAACTTTGCCACTTATGATAGAGGGCACACTATACGTGACAAGCATCCCTTGAATATCTCTAACAAAGCCAGACTAGGTCTTCCCTTATTCAAAATGGGCAGGCCACGTCGTTAACAAGCCCTCCTAATAAGGAGGAAAGGATTTGGATACAACGGCTACGTGGGACACCTCACTCTTGGCAGAGGCTATCCATATCAACCACCTTCATCATCAACTATAAATAGTCTGATATTACACCTTTGTCAAGGTAATCACTTTTTCACATTCAATACGTCCAATTGTTGTCCACAAGCACACACGCACTCACTGCAATCATATTCATCTGTGAGCAATCCTCTTTATGCTCTTCACAAGGCTAATTAGGGTTCCACAGCCTTAATCCTATGAATTACTTACTCTCACGCCGGAGCGTACGAGCGAGGCACACGCCTTGCTCATCACTCTAGGTGTTATCTATCTTATCACAGGTTATTTGGAACTCACACTTGGAGCCACTGTCCTGCCTACACGTGGATCGTACACATCCGGGCTCGATCAAATATATACTGAAATTTTAAATCATAAAGAAGGTAAGGAATATTAAAAGTCTAAAACAATACGATGGACTCGAGGTTGAGTTTGCTACAATGAGAAAATTGATGTAAAAGCCAACTAATATTAGAGAGTGTTTTTGTCATCCCACATTGGATTTAGACTAAACTTGAGGTTAATATGCTACTGCTATACAATTCTAAAACTTAGGCTCTATCAGTTGTGAATATGAAACATGCTATAAAGTTTTGAACCATCTTTTCTCTATAACAGCTTACCAAAATTCAAGTTTTCGAATGTCTTGAATAGAAGTCTTCCAGTATGTAGAGTTTTTTTAAAATGTGTCACCATACTTAATACTCAGTTGGTTTATGCATGGGGGTAGCTGACTCTTGCTTTTAGTCATCTTAGTAAATTAGATGCCAAGTAGAGAGTTTATTCTATTTAGAGAGTCTTTAAAAATTACACATTCAGGTCATGCGGTACTCAAAGAAAGTGATTTGAAAAAGATAGAATAATCTATGTAAGATATTTACTTGTTAACGATATGATACGATTTGCTCTACATTAATTACTTAAGCAAAAGTAGATGGTTAGCAATGTTTATTATATTACTCATGCTCTTTCTAGCCCATAATGTAATGCTTGTAATGCTTGTAGAGTTTCAGAAGCACGACTCTTGTTTAATTATAGAAGCCTACATTCTTCAAAATTTTGTTCTTCTCTGTATTTTCTTTATCCAATTCTCGTTTTTTTTGCGAAGGAGACGAAGGAAGATCATACATGCATTGAAAATTTTAAAGATAATGAAGATGAAGATTCGATAAAAGAACTTAAATCAGTCAAAAAGAGACGAGGGACAATAAAGAAGAATCAAGATCAATGAACTATTGAAGTAACCAGCGATGATGATGTAACACTTAAAAAATTGAAGAAAAAAAAGACATTTCAATCTGTATCATAATCAAAGAAAGACACTGATTCATATCGTTTACTTTTCGCGTTTAATAAGTTCAACTACGATCAAAATTATAACTTTGAATTCATTGAATTTTTTTTTTTTCATATTTATTATTATGTTACATGTACAACGCACTTGACTTATTACTAATTTCGTATAAAAATATAAAAAACTGCGATCTACGTAGGGCGTAAAAAGGTAAAAAATAATTCGACGACACATGTGATTAAAATTAAAGCTTTTGTATCCATCATTCAGTACGTTTAAGACAAAGATTAAGTATTGGTGGAAGTGGGGAACATTATTTAAAGCATGTAACAAAGCATCTATCTTTAGCCCATCGTTTGTGACGACATTCTGATTGTAGTGACCAGCTCTCTCTCTCTCTCTCTCTCTCTCTCTCTCTCTCTCTCTCTCTCTCTCTCTCTCTCTCTCTCTCCTTAAATTTTTTACTTTACCGTTATATTATATCTTCTCAGTTTCGTATTTAAAATTTGATTATAATAATTAAAGAGTACATTAAGTATCTCCTAATTTTTTATTTTACCATTTCTTTACACATAAAAATCAAATTTTTTTTTCATTAATTTTTGAGATATTCATTACTCCTTAGTTTTGAATTATGACAAAGAACAATTTAGAAAAAATGTAGTAAAAATGTGTAAAACATCAATTATTCTGAAATAAATTCTTATTTCTAAGAGATCAACTATTGTAAAACGGATGGAATATACTTACTACTCCATGAGAATTAAATATGCTCAACATGCCAGCATCGAACTTGGATAGCTTACCCATCTAACCACAATTTTGTTCTAAGAAATGGAAAGTTGACCAAAACTAAAAATTGCTTAGCCTCCCCGATTTCACTTGATTTGGGTGCTTGAGCACAACTTCTCTGTTTTAATCAAGTTCGTGCTCTTTGCTCGGACGCAGGAAATATAAGGTCAAGCGATCCGAGTGGCTATAAACGAGTTAATACATGCTTTAACTCAAGCCAACGTCAAATAATACGCGGTCAACCATATAAATTTTCACATACAAATATTGTTTGAGCTCGATTCCACAGCAACACAAGTTGAGCTTCTACACCATGGTTCATTAGATAGCCCTACAGTAAAGATTAGCAACCATTAATGGGGCATGAACACAGTTAAAAAGTTTTTGAGTGATATGCATTCAACATTAAGCAGGGTCCCTTGGCAGAGACAGTTTAGAATCCCTCCTTTTACCATAACAATCAACATCGCTCATGGGTAATGGGCATACATTCCTCCTCAAGAACCTAATCCAATCCACAAAAAAGGGCATATTGGATTCTCTGGGTCAAGGTACGCATCTCCAAAAGAGAGATCATCTTGATCAAAGCTCGGCATCAATTTGGATCATTTCTAGCCCTCAACCCCGTCAAATATGGTGCACATAGATGTAAGAACTGACGCCTTGATGATGAGAATCTAGCAACCATTACAATCGAGAAGGGTCTTAACAACTTTTATCTTAGACATTACCTTGTTTTCCCTTTAAACCAACAATATGAGCCCTGTTAAATGACAGGCCAAACATCTATAAGAGCTCCGCAATGGAGAGCAGTACTTCTGATTTTGATCTTAAACGGTGCTAACTTTTAGCTTCAATCAAGAACCAGAAAACCAGAAGGTTTGAGCTAACTAAGCCACTAGCACAGTCATAAAAAAAAATTTCACTTGGTTCCAAAATGATTCTTGCTTTACCACCAAACTTGTAAGCTGCAAAAATTGAACCACGACTTTGGCGTTTTCCATTTCTTCCCTAACCTTGGGAGTTGCTGTTAATCGGCACATTAAAGGACTTACAATAAAGCTAAAGAAAGAAAGAATGATATACTACCCTTGAGATTCTACTTTAGTGGTAGGCAAGAGTATCTAATAAGTACATCACATTTTTTAAACATTGGTACATACCGTACCATAAGCAAGGAGGTCCCACATGACATTATCCTATTCATTTGGTGCCATAGGCCTTCAAGAGACATGACAATAGAAAGAAACTTTCAATCACCTACACAAAAAAGATACATTAGCTCAATCAATAAGCATCGTCAGGTAAAACCTTGTTCAGAAAGAAACAGAGTAAAAGTCACTCAAGTAGGAATGCATTTGCTGGAGTTGGCATTAGGTGGAGTTGGATGGGGTAGGCCGTGGGATTTGCATCACGTCACCAACCTTGCCGATCCTATGGCTTTCATAATATTGCGGAAATGCTACAAACCATTTGGTCCGCAAACTTGCCGATGTGTTGCAAATCCACAGACCAACTCCACCAACTCGAGGTATGCAAAATTCCGGAGGTCCCTTGCCTAGTGTAAATAAACTAGCTAACCCAGATAAAAATTGCTTATTTCATTTATAGGGGGTACATTTAACGAAATCACATTGACGGCTGATGAAAGCATAAATGTTTGATAATGAACATGAAACTGGGGAAACTGAAAAAGAGAAGGCAACGAAATGCATTATTTCTTTTCATGAAAGTTAAGGATATACAGATGAGCACAATCACACAATAATCTATGAGAAAGTTGTATTACCTGGACCATGACCAGTTATCAAAGTTCGTAAATTATTTATCAGAAAACATTAAAGTGTTGAGTATCATATATAAGCACATGAAAGTAACTCAAATGCGGTCATAGTTGGGGGTTTGAACCATATGGAGAATGATAGGTAGAAAGCAACAGCTCAAATCTCTCTTTTCACTTTGATTGGAGTATGGAAAAGCAGAGAATCAGTCCTTCAATGGTGCATCCAAGTGCTGGGACCATGAACAGAGCCCCCTTAAATCTTGATTCGGCACGAATCCCATCATGCAAGCATGATAAAGAATAAAAACTGAAGCTTTAGAATGTTCCAACATGTAAGTGATTTGGTATAATAATACAAAAACAACTAAAGAGAGATGGTCTATCTGGATAACTAGAGAAAATTGGCAAATTGAGGAGAGAGATTTGAATGTGAGAAGTAGCACTAGATAGCCAAAAGAAAGAACAATGAAAAGCAAAAAGAAAAATATTTAGCACAAGAAACCAAGCCTGTTATTTTTGTTGCATAGGTAAGTGAGCTTGGACTTCTAAAGTGAGATCTTCAAATGGCATAAAGCAATTGTTTGGTTCTTTTAGGAAGGTTTGCTAATAGTTCATTCTTTTCATCCATTCTTCTTTATGACTAGCATAACCCAGCATCCATCTGGTAGTTTTGGCTGCCTCAAGACTAACCAGCCTCTTTCCTTAATAACTAAGGAATGGTTATTTACCAAAATACCATGCATGCAAAACTATTTAGTACTATAGTCCATCTGTCCCACACAATGCGTCCTACTTTAGAAGTCAAAATATTTCACGGAATTAACTTGCGCTTTGATAATGATAATGAACATTGTTACAAATTTACATTACCTTCCGAGCTATTTAGCTCAAATACGAGGGTAATACTGAATACATCATTAGAGCAAATAGGCTTATTTTTGCAAGTATCTACTCACAAACTGAACATCTGAAACAGAAGTGGACAGACAAGGTATTAAGTTACTAGCATATTTCTATCACATGGACACTGGATACATAAGCATGGTGTGATGATGTAGGATGATGTTTTGGAGTCTGAGAGGGACTGGTTCGGTCTTTGTTGAGTAGACAAAAGCAGGGAGATAATACAAATGCAGGGGAACAAATGAAAAAGATGCTTAGCTTCTAAAGGGTGCTGTTACAAATTACTTTATTCATCCCAGTCAGATTCTTTAAAACAGCCTTAATTTGCTTAGATTGAAGGCTTATGATTGGGATGAATCTAAAAATTCTCAAGGGAATTTGGGCCCTCCATGCTTTATGCTTTAAAGCCCCATCCAAATCACCATAAGAGGTAAATCACAGGCTTATATCTACAAGCATTGAATCAAAAAGAGTTAGAGGATTACCATCTCAGACTTGCTTATTCTCTTATTACTCTAAAGAAGAACTATACCTTCTCCTCCTCTTGTTTCCATAATAAACCATGCTATCTTGTACTACTAAGCTCTTCGTCCTTCTTATCTGCATCGGAATTGTAGCAATTCAACCACATACAACTTCTGGCTTGAGGAGTGTAGACCTTGCCCTAAGATGGAGGGAAGAAGCTCATGGGATGGTGTCCGTGAATCAGCGCACTCTCAAAGAAGTTGTCACAAAGGACCTACAAGCAAAGACGTCATCTGCAACTGCGAACAAGAAATTTGATCCAAACCAATCAAGCAAAAGAAGAGTTCGGAAAGGGTCAGATCCCATACATAACAGGTCCTAAGATATTCAAATGTTCTTCAAATACAACGAGACCATCAATTATGCTGAGACATAATGCAGCAGACAGGTCCGGACACTTCACACAGAAACAGAAGGTACTTCTGGTTCTGTGGATTGGATGAAGGGGCTTTATTTTGTGTTTTTTGAGAGGTTTTACTATACAACAATGTGTATAGTCAGGAATTTTGAAGGATGGCCACTGAAGCTATGCAATGAGTCACTGTTATCTCTGCATATTGCCAAGATCAACAAAATTACACACGAATGCTGCTGGCTCTTACAAACTTAAACTTAGAAATTTGCCTTTCCTAGTTCTTGCTCAAGCAAGAACAAGATTGTTTGCATTTGTAAATTCTTACAGATGTATTGAAATTGCTTTGCATTTATCTCATTCTAACAGATGTCTCTTCATCTTCGAGTATTCAGACGTTTGTTAATATTATTTTCATGATTATTCATTGCGTAATAATGATAATAATATTAACAGACTATTGAATTGATGTGCTTGTATTAAATGATAAGATTATTATCATTATTACCCAATCAAATAATATGTGTTTGTGATAAATTCTTCAATACAATTACAAGCACACCTATTCATGTGCCTATACTAGGCCTCATATTCAATTACATCCTCACTTTATGTGAGCAAGTAGAACTAGATGCCCTTTTCATTAGTGACAAAGGAACAAAATCCAGGCCGGGAAGATTACAAGGAGATGCTTCTTGAGACGCTTGGTTGAAGATTTCAAGCATGCGATAATATTGGAGCATCAAATCACTAGTTTCTAACAAACCGAAAACAGAGCAGTCGAGATCTTTTTAAAAGGTAAGTTTTCACATCCAGTCTACCTCTCCAACACTTAAATAATTCTTTTCCACTTGGAATGATATAATTAATTAAGGGTTGAATGATTCAACCACCAAGAGTTAATTGATTACCATCCACCCACCATCCTTCCTTAAGCATGTGTTAGTGCTATTTTAGCATGAGTGTTTTAAGAATCAGCTAAATCAATTTTACATGTTCGAATAGTATCAACAGACTTCAAGGAACTCTTTGTGAATCTCCACTCAGCCTTAGCCCCGATCATTAGGGGTCGGGCTACATGAATCAGTTTCTGCCATCCAATACAGTTCAAGGCTAGGTCAATACAGAGGCCAATTCCTCAAAAATATATATATTTAGACATCACAAGAAGCCTTCAAAATTTAGTAAGACTACTTGCCATACAAGAGATAAGCTTCAGATATATCAAGATTGTATAATGAAGTTCAGTTCCATCATTCTAGTACTGACCCAAACTGACAATTTAGAACTGCTTTTTCAGTTCAAAAAGTGTAGTCTTGAATGTCTATGCCACATAAGTTTTAGAAAGTCATAGAACTTTCAATCTATGACAGAACAGCAGTATCGTAAAGCACTTCATGAATATCTCCTGGATGAAGAACTACAGGGATGCAAGAAGAAGTCATAACGATATTCGTAACTTATTGATCAATTTTCAGATTCCAAAGGGTAGTTGAAGAAAATATGATGTTAGGACCTTTAGATGAAAGGGAACGGGAAAACTGTTACTGAAAAAGGATGGATGCTAGATATATAAATCTAATTAACTGTCATGCAGACACTACGCTTTCACTGTGTTGACAAAGGTACCATGAACCAACTTTTCCTAACAGACAATACAAAAACAATGTCCGTTCAGAGGAGAAATTTGATACATTGAGACTACTAGAAGAAATCCAATCTACTTGTGTGGGACAAGTAGATATGCTAAGAAATCCAACTAAGCCCTTACAACTCCAGCTTGTAAGTAGAAAACTCAAAAATACCTAGATTCCGCTAGCGCATACTTATTCACTTTCTCACAGGTGTGCATGTCAGTGAGCCCAATCAATGGTTTAAGTTCGACGTAACACCTAGATCAGAATCTCTATGCAATACCAAGATCGTCATAATTTTGAAGCCGTTAAAGGAAAAGAAAAATAAGATCAATACAAAATTCCATGAGCCAACCATCTAACTCCTACTTAGACACAGAACTTGAGGTGATTGTTTGTCGCCCCAACAATTCATGATGCTCCAGCACCATGTAAGAGAAGGGATCAATTATAGTGAAGAAGTTGGCTTATTGGTTGCTAGGTGTAGGTGCTTCTTTCCCTAAGCTTTCTACTGGTTCTACTCATGAATAGGATCTGCTAGTAGCAACATTTTACAATTGAAACATCGCATATCTGATATCATGAATCTAGAACTCAAGGGTGATCTACAACGTACAGATAGTTAAACTTGAAAGTCATATCCTCCCCCCTCATTTCACACATACACACACACTCACACTTTGAGGGACTTGCCGGCTATAGCCCAGCAGCAGCAACTAGATTTCTAAGTCTTACTGAACTTACTAGCATGCGAAACATGTGCAAGTACGTAAATGAGGATTGAGGAAACTTAGAGCCTGGCACTAACTAAAGTTGCAGGTTACTTTCTACATTTCTCCTTTTTACCCTAATATGTGCAGTTTTGTTGAAACCAAAATGTACATGGACTTTACTGATCCGAGTCATTGTTTTGAGCTCCCTTTTTTTCATCCTATAAAAATCTTTCCCTTAGGAAAAAAAGAATCTCTCTCTCTCTCTCTCTCTCTCTCTCTCTCTCTCTCTCTCTCTCTCTCT
>JAOTQG010106033.1:0-12706 GCA_025631175.1 Iris virginica
AATTAAAGCAAATTAAAGGTCAGTGGCAACATTGGCACCTGGGTCAAACGTCAGTGGCATAATGGGTAATTATGCCGTTAATAGGGAGCCTAGAGAATGGCTTAGTGCTCTTAGAGGTCTTCGACAGGGGGATCCTTTGTCCCCTTTGTAGTTTACTTAGTTGTGGATGTGCTCTGGCTTCTTTCTAGGAGCCAAGAGCAGGGTATTATTGAGGGGTGTTTGGTAGGAAGTTAGGAGACTAGGGTTTCTCACCTCCAATTGGCGGATGATACCATATGTTCTTGTCTTAGGAGGTAGGTTGGTTTAACTTTTAAAAATGCTCTCTTTTCTTCAAGTGTCTGAGGTCATGTCTGAGCTGAAGATTCATTTGTCTAAGTGTCGCTTGATGGGTAGTAACGTGGAAGGCTGGAAGCTCTTGATTTTCACTTCTTATGCTTCCCTTGTGGTTGTTCGGTGAAGTAGTGTCCTTTCACTTATCTTGGGTGGGAACCCTGGGATTAGTAGTTTTAGAATAGCTGCCATGTTTTAGCTCCCCAATTTTGCTGTCATTTTTTCCCTTTATTTTCCTTTTTTCTTTTTAGTTGTATTTTGGCACATCCCTGATTCACCCTTTTGTTTCTTTCCCCTTTATATGTCTTCTTTCATTGAGAAAAAATATGTACAGATTTTTTTTGGTGTTAACAAGTAGAACTATGATGCCATTATTTCTCAAAACATCTTATGATTTGGGAAATAGCTTTTCTATTGGATCCGAATGACAACCAAATCTGTATCGTCTATTAGGTGGTGGGGGATCGTCAAAGTTGTAATAAGATTATGAATTCGAATTAGTTAGTATTCAGTCATTATGCTGTGCCCTATATTATCTCAAGGTATTCACTGCATATAACTTGTTTGATAGATAGTGTGAATTAATTGATTAACTGATTGAATAAAGGTTTATTCGAATCTACAGTTAATAGGTTGTCAATATCCCAGCCTCTGACTTGCTACATGGTTCCCTAATAGATAACCATATTCTAGTTTTTTCATTATAATATGCATCAGGAAGTCTAGTAGTTAAGGGATTGGAAGTCATTTACATGAGACCTTTCTTAGGGGTTTCAGATAATTTGTTGGTCTTTTTATGATGATGCTGTTCACTTGTTATCAACTTGCTTATTGAAACTAGATTTTGGTACCACTATACAGTTATTAGGTTTCTGGTTTTGCAACTTTTGATCAATGTTATATTTTGGAATTCTTTTTCTACTTCAAAATAAAGGAAATTAAGAGGTTTTGAATTTGGACTGGTAAAAGTTCATGGAGACCATCTTAACATGGATTTTGATTCCCATATTTTGGGTACGCTTTGTTTCCTGTACCAGTACAATGCTTTATCTCAAGTAGAATATAATATAGTTTAACAAAAGGTTGCTTGAAGATGCTCGTGTTTTTCTTGGATTGCAAATTCATAAACTGAAGTCAGAACCCTGCCCACTTATTACTTTTTCGTTTACTTTTTATGCCTTCTCTTATTTCCAAATGAAAATGGAACTCATTTGGGACATCCCTTTGCACATGGCAGGTGGGTTACATGGCTATTGTCGGGTCATTTCCATTCAACTCTTTTCTCTCGGGCGTGCTATCTTGTGTGGGAACTGCCGTTCTTGCTGGTACGCATTATTTGTTGTGGTGGAGAAGTCTTGGTTAATCTTATTGAGGGTATTTAGACTGATTGCTTATTTTGGCTACAGTTAGCCTTCGTATCCAAGTAAACAAAGAGAACAAGGAATTTAAGGTTAATCTCACATCTCTGTGTATTCTCTGTGCGGCGTGTGTGTTTGAATGATATTGGCATATTACACCTACATGCATATGTTGCATAACATATATATATTTTTCAAATGTAGTGGGAACCTATGCTACTCTGTTACCTTCCTTCTAACTCCAAGTTTCCTCCAATAAATTGCAGGATTTACCTCCAGAACGGGCTTTTGCAGATTTCGTTCTTTGCAATTTGGTGCTGCATTTGGTGATCATGAATTTCCTTGGATAATAGGATAATTTTAAATGACTATCAAGTTTGAACCGCTGGCTTGGTGAAACATTTATTTAGGGTTAATCGGATTTTAGCCCTAAAGTATTTCTTCAATCCAAAAGCTAAGGAACTGGAGTGCAAGAACTTATTCCAATTACAATGAGTTGGGTAAAAGATTGATAATCGAATCAGGATATCAAGAAAAAACTACCCAATTGCTAATACGTGAACAACTCTAAAAGTGAAACCAATAACCAATTCTGATCGAAACCCAGTTCGTAACAGATTGATAAATTGCATTGGGATGGATGAATACTCGAGAAAGACCAAACCCAAATGAGTAATTTCATGGGGATGGTGGTCGGGATAGATCTGAAATTGGAAGAAATTGAACAAGATGAAGCGGCAACAGGAATGGCAATGCGGCCCTTGACTTGAATTCAATGTCATCAGCAGTGGATACATTTTTCGAAAAGCTCCTTCATCTGTGTTATCTTCGAGGCTAGGGCACTCTTCTCGGCCATCAAAAACCGTCTTCAGGCTGTAGGTTTCTTCGCCGATTCTGGAGCTAACAATGGCTTTTAGGAGGAACTGATACTCGTGGAGGCCGAGGTTTGGCTTTTAGAAGAGAGATTGAAAGGGGTGTTGGATCAGGTGAAGAGATGCGTGGCGTAGATAGACAGAGAATAGAGAAGGGGAAGGATGAGTAGGGTATTAAATCTGGGGGTGATACTTGGTTGGGGTTGGGGGGTTAATGGTTGCGACTGAGGTAGGACAGTGATAGTATGGCTGGTGAGTTGAGGAGTAGAGTAGAGGGGTACGGTGAGGAAGGTCTTGATTTATTTTAAAAAAAATTTATTTAGGTATTAAAATTTTCCTCATTGAAAAAAGACATAAATATCCTTAAAAAATTTACATATTTTACACTGTTAGTTTTTTAAGAAAATTATCCAAAATGATTCACTTCGCACCAAAAATGAAACAATAGAGTCTATTTGACAATTTCCAAAACCGAAAAACTTATTATGCGAGCTCACAAAAACATTAGGACTTAAAATGCAATTAATCCATTTATTTAGCATGATAACTACTGCTGGTTTCATTTTGGGTGCCAGGCAAGAAAACCTTTGTACAAATATTTTTCATGCAATTGAAACCTTCCATGAATCCACTGTTTTTTAGAGTTCATTAACTAAAGTTGTAATAAAATTATTTTTAAAGCTTTCAAATTTTAAATTTGAACTACCAATTCTACCCTCCCATTCCCACCTTTTACCATATTTAACACAAATTTTCAAAAACACTTGAAATCATTTCTCTAACAAATACTAATCCATTCTTCAATGACAACAATCCACCCAAATATCAAAATAACTACATTATTACATACTTCGTTATCAATCCAACCTAACCCATCTCCAATGGACAAACTGGCTTTACAAGCATTACTATTACTCCGAACTTCAGCAAGTTGTGTACTGAACAAAACTTTAAATAAAAAAACAAAAACAAGACAAATAACCTTCTCAAGATAGCAAGATGATGATAACTTGAAGTCTAGAACCCAATTTTGGCTCTTACTCATTACATGATTCAAAACTGAATAGCTTTCCATGACCTAACTAGCCAGACTACAACAAATGCTCGGTCAAGAGATCCAACTCAAAAATTGTATTTAAATAAGCCAATTGCGAATGCTCGAAGTTGCTTATGCAGCAACTTGAATAAAAACATGAAGCAGCCTCTACAAGAGGTTATAATCGACCTCAAATGAACAAGATTGATCAAGGCTTGAATGCACAGAAGGCTTGATCAAGGCTTGAAGGCAGAGAAGGCTATAACCGAGTTGTGCCCACCAAATCCAAATGAATTTGAAATACCTACATATGTGATCAAGACTAAATTGGTTACAACTTGTTTGAGGTACTAAACCAACAATCATATAGGACTAGAGAGGAGCTTTGGAGGCAGGAGAGCTTTAAGGTACGGGCAATGCTACTTCCACGCACCAAGAGAAGTGCAAAAAAACTGCGGGAAAGTCTTGGTGGCATATAATAATTTGGTGTAAATTTTTCTAACTTTACCCATAAAAAATGTAGTCGAATCAAAATAAGCCAACATCATAAAAAATGTAGTCGAATCAAAATAAGCCAACATCACTCTTAACATAATGAATCAAAACGTACCAACATTCACTTCATGCTGTTGCTTCTGATTTGGACAAGTGTCAAACTCAACTGCTGGCTCTTTGTTCTGCAGAGTAAAAATACATTGATCGAAATGAAGGTAGAATTATCTAACTGTAAAGGGTTGAAGATGGATTTGGAAAATTTTACTAGACAGGAAGTTTTACGAAATGGTCAAATCTGGTGGAGAAAGTAGAGCTTACAAATTGATTTATGGTAGGATGAAGCCACCCTGTTGTGATGGCTTTGATTGTGGCAATGGCTTCCAAACCACCAGCAGCACCAAGGCAGTGTCCTATCATTGACTGAAAGATAACACACCCGAAATCCAGTAAGTTGACACCATCCAAAGGTAAATAGCATAGTCTTTGTGCGAAACAAGAAGTATAATGACGCACCTATGGCTATAACGATGTAGGTGTGTGTGTGTGTGTGTGTGTGTGTGTGTGTGAGAGAGAGAGAGAGAGAGAGAGAGAGAGAGAGAGGACCTTGGTTGCATTCATTTTGATCCCCGCAGTGCTCTTGAATACCTTCTTTACAGCATTTACCTCAGCCAGATCACCAACAAGAGTAGAAGTTGCATGTGCATTAATGTAGTTAACCTGACACGTTTAATTATAAATAAGCAAGTAGCAGATAATTTGTGAATTAAAGATAAAGGCGTACAAATGAGTCGATAATACTATAAATCTTAACTACAATTACGTCTTTTACTAGTAAGAGCAACACATCATGTTTATGAAAAGTACTCATCTCAAATAAAATTCCTTCCCTGTTTGGATGATTCGAAAAAGGGTCCACTTTTTTTTATATTTCCTTTTTTGGGTAAAAATTATGCAATACCCACAGATTATTTACTCTTATAATTAAGGAGACCCACAATAATGTGTCCACAAGTTTATTTCTCTTTCTTTATATCCTGTCACAAAAAAAATCTGATATTTTTTATGTTATCAATTGAAGTTTCTCAAACTATGTAAAAAGCCAAAGAGGACAGTTTGAGATCGAGGGAGCAAAAGAATCAGAAAAATATTGTGAATATATATAGTTTAAACATATGTTGCCCATACTCGTTGAAAAGGATCCAATATGGGTACGCATCCGAGGATCAAGTGCGGCATTTTTCTAATTCTAGGATCCATGGATACAGCCAAAAATTATCCAAAAATAAGACACGGGCAGGAGTGTGGGGATCCTACAATTGGGAAAATGCAAAATTATATTTTATAGAGGTATAATTAATTTATCTTTCAAAAATATAATGAAAACATAGTTGTACACCATTATGATACCATTTCATCAGATAGTTTGTTTTGGTCAAGAATTTAAGACATTGAACACAACCTATAATTGATAAGTTCAAGAAAAAGAATAGTAAAAAATATTTTAAGAAAAGTAGGGCTAAATTGTAAGATATGAAAGTACAAGGAGTTAAGGGCGTAATTTCTGATATTTAATAGATTAGGGGGGCAATCTGTTGGTTATTCTCTTCCCATGTGCCCAAAATTTCACAACTCATCTCCCTCCCAACCAAAACAGATCTCAAGGAATGACATCTCCTCCCAACCAACTTGACCTCAAAGCTTATTGTGCACTCGTACAGTCGCGACGATGAGATTGACAAGTTCAGTCCTCTTTCGTCTTCAGTGCGCAACTTCTTGCCTGCCCTAGCTGTACCCACCTTCCACACCGCTGATTCTGACATGTGTCCTGCCGACCCAGGTAATATGGCAAAATCGAAGGGTCACGGTAACATAGCTTTAAACCTAGAAATATAACTCCTTTTTGGGAGAAACTAAAAGGGAATGATTCTTTTGGGATGGAAGGAGTATAATTATACAGAACAGCAATTAGATTAACTTCTGAAACCAGAGTGGAGTTAAATACTGACAAAGGAGTAAGCCTACCGTCACAGATTACAAACCCAAGAAAATATCCATTTTTGTGCAAGCCATGGTGCACAAGATTGTATGTGCTAGAAGGGTGCAAAAAGAGAGATTTTGAAATAATAGCACAAAGAGTTCAATAATCATAATGAAATATGCTGATTCCAAACTTCACAGCATATTGTATTGATTTAAGAACAAAACATAAAAGTACCTCTTCAGGGGAGACACCAGCATCAACAAGGCTACTCTGAATGCAAGAAGAAACACCAAGTCCATCTGATCTTGGATCAGTCATATGATACGCATCACAATTCACCGCGCCTCCCAAATATTCAGCAATTATTGGTGCACCCCTTTTCATTGCATGTTCCAAGCTCTCCATCACCTGCCAACAAGATATGTTTTAGCAACCTCACATTTGGCTTATATCATGCTCTAAGTTCACTCTACAAGCCACAGGGAGTGTCAGATACCTTCACCTCTAACTTGAAGCATTGAAAATTAACAATAACAACTAATCAGTCTATTCTCCACTAAGCAGATCACAATATCAGTATCAAAGAAAGGCCAAATGAACAACGACCCGTTGTGTTTTTAAGTGAAGCTCCAGTTTTACACACACTATAGAAAAGTGGACAGAAATTTAACCTCACTCCTGACTCAATTCACCTCAGTTCACCTGTTGTCCCAATCAGTTCTAGCTCCATTGGAAAAGTGGACAACAAAGGTAATGTTGCATTACTTCTTAATTAAAAATCGGAGATAATTGGATATTTCTCGCTCCTTCGTTTCTTTAAATGAATTTCTTCATTTTTCTTGGCAATTGATTCGATTTTTTTTTCCTTTCACACTTCTTTTTCCCACCTTCCAGTTTTGGCATTGCCACGAGCCACCACCAACTCTCACTGTGAAATCTAAGAAGAATATTGCTACATCCACCAAGAGGAGTGCGAAAGCTATTCGACAAAAAAATTGTGGATATCGCCAGAAAAAATTACACCAATTAAAGAATGTCAACAAGACTTTCATACACATTTGGTGCACTTATCTTGGTGGCTGTAGCATAACTCATCCACTAAATCTGCTAAGCTTCTTCACTAACCAATCTAGTGCTGGAGGTTCAATGGAAACCTAATTTCACAGAAATCAAATTCTAAACCAAGACTTAGAAACCAATTGAAACAGATTTGACAAGGGGATTTGAACTGCTCGTTCACTATGTAATTGCAACTGAACAAAGTCACACAAAAGATGGTATTTGCAAAGCTGAAATCCCTGTAGATTTTTAGAAAATATGTGTCAGTTACTGTTAAAAAGTGACATTGTCAACAAAAAACAGCTTGACAGAGACAAAGAAGGGTCAGATGAAGCAGAATCAACAGTGGTGACATGATCTGTGGATAAACCATAGTAAATTTTGCTCTTTTATTGGTTGCAATAAGAACTCAGTAGATGAAAACCTGGGAGGAGGAATGGATAACGCAGCTTGGAATTGGAGATGGACTTCAGTCTCTCTGTGAGTGTGGGTGTGAATAGAGAGAGAGAATCCGAGGTGGGGGTGCACGGCGAACTGGAACCCGTGCTCTGTGGGGTTCCCATACTCCAATGCTCGACGGCTAGGATGATAAGCGGGATCTCAGCGGGCAGCTGAGATGTCGCTGCTAGTAGGCCCTACGGAGCGACGGTCGTGGCGAGCATCCGAGCGCTAGGTGACTCCGTGGCGATCACCGAGCAGAGAACAAAGCACGGGAGTAGGGGAACAATGGAGCCTAGGTTCCGGATCCAGGTGCACGGAGGGGGTGATTTGTTTATTTACTGAGTAGCATTCAATTTTCAAAGACTACCAAAAATGAAGAGAAAACTAACCAAAACCCCAGCACCTTCACCCATGACAAAGCCATCTCGTTCTTTGTCCCAAGGCCTTGAAGCAGTCTGTGGATCATCATTTCTTTGAGACAAGGCTCGACATGCAACAAAACCACCCAACCCAATGGGAATGATGGCAGCTTCAGTGCCACCAGCAAGCATCAAATCAGCTTCCCCTCGGCGAATGTGATTTGCAGCAGCATAGATGCAATAATTAGAGGTAGCACAAGCAGTTGAAATCGAGTAGTTAGGACCCATAAAGCCAACATCAATACCAAGTAATGCAGAACCCATGTTTGTAATGGCATATGGAATGAAAAATGGTGTGATCTTCCTGTGACCTCTCTCTATGAGAGCCTGTACCCCATCAGAAAATACTGTAAGACCACCCATCCCTGTTCCAACAAGCACACCTGCCCGCTCCTTATCAATCTGC
The DNA here is from genome assembly GCA_025631175.1 of Iris virginica. Classification (NCBI taxonomy): domain Eukaryota; kingdom Viridiplantae; phylum Streptophyta; class Magnoliopsida; order Asparagales; family Iridaceae; genus Iris; species Iris virginica. The sequence goes on from JAOTQG010106033.1 coordinate 8,398, forward strand.
CAAAAAAAACAAAGTTAATAAATTACTGAGCTGCCTACACATTACACAGTTTGATTTTAAAAAAAATCATAAAGAATCAAGATATTATCATCTAATAGAAAAAGAAAAACTAAAAGGATGAAACATCTACAATTTTTTAAATCCAAAATGGTTATACGATGGAACCTAAAACGAATGCAAATTATCAAACCAAATCTCTTTATGTATTTTCTCTCTTCTTTTCTGAATGAGAAGGAAGCCATCACTAGCCTATGCAAAACGTTCAATACTTTCTTCTTGAAGCTCCTCCAAACTTCACTTTTCAAGCAGAAGAAACATATATTTTCACCTAGCTAGACTGGAAAATGCCAGATAATCAGAAGTTAAACTCTAATGCATCTGGAAGCGAAAGGCTCCCTAAGTGTTCGATATTCATGGTAAAAACAACCAGATATGAATATGACAGGGGGTTGATGAAAGCCACCAAGCTTCTGCAGTCAAATGCTAAAGGCACATTGCAGGGTTCCAATACACTACCAAATGGTTCTAAGGCGTGCATACGATATTCATGAATAATTGAAGCAGCATTTAAAAAGTTAGCTGTTACTGGCAGGTAAGAAAGTCTGTTAGCTAAGAATAAGATGTAGATATAGATAAGAAAAGTTGTCATGTTTGACCAGTGATAAAAAATTAGTAGGTGGACATAACAAACATTTAAGTCTGGTAGAGAAAATAACGCAAAGGATTAGAGTGCGTTATGATACCAATATTACAAACAATATACTTACTTTTGGTACAAAATGATGCAAGTAAATACTTTTTACGAAAAAAATAAAAAAATATGAGAAATGGAAAGAGAAAAGAAATATGCTGGTATGAACAATGAATGGAGTATGAACTTCGATAATGCAGGTCAACAAATAGTGTAACACCACAAATATCTGCATAGCTATTTAAAGTCCAATGCAAACACGCAATCATTTCAAAAGAAATGGCACAACTAAATAAGGTGTTGCTACAACGATCATCAACAATGACTAAATGCGATGATAAATCAAAACAATTTAGTGCACGCAAGTTGAATCAAAATAATCATCTAGAGCATTGGACAAAAAAGTTGAAAGGGCCTGGTTGATAGCAACATGTGGGACAATACCATGAAAGAGACCTAGAATCAGCCACAGTGAAGCTATAAATTGATTCAAAGCCAAAACTGCGCCCTAAATATAGAGAAATACATTATCAAGTGCTATAAATGCTTAAGTAAGAGGTCGTGCTAATTTCAGTGCCATGTTCAATGTTACAGGTTCAGAGTCTTTCACACACTTGTGCACAGCTCTTTTCTATGTTTCAGTAGTTTAGCGGATTCTTCAAGGTTCACTATCAATTGATAAAACAGAACAAAGCTGCCACGATCAACCTGTCTTACAAGCATAATACCGGATCAACAGAGGAACAGGCCAATTCATTTTCATCTTAATGTTATGAATTAGGATGTGAATACCATTGACTAAAAAAAAATTTGGTTGACAAGTAACATAATGGAGACCCGCTCCTAGCCTGAAGCCTCTTGATTTGATGAACTTTTCCATATCAATTAAAAGGGTCCTTTCACCGTCCCATTAGTAACTTGGACAAAAGGATTTCTGAAGCAAATATATGGTTATTAAGGAAAGCAAAGAGCTCATATGCACTTCAAAGTTGGCAGGTAAATTACCAAAATGACAATTTTTTTGTTTCAGATCTTCCTTCAAGCATGCCTCATACATTCTTTACCAAGTGAAATCATGTTACTCTGGTGGTGACATAGTCCTTTAAAAAGGGTTCATGCAACTGGCACCTTAATTGAGCTCAGGAACCAAATAAGTGAAATATTAAAAAGTCGATCACCATTGCCTTTTCACAGCCACACGCAGACGTGTGTTTGTGTACAAGGTGCACAGGTAAACGGGGAGTATTCCCCAGTGAAAAATTATAAGCCGATAAAAAGTACTCCTATAAACAATTATAAAACAAAAGGCACTATGATGATCCAAGTCACCATTTTCGGGATACAAGTTACAGCATACAGACATTTCGTTTTTCCCATGTGGTTCAATCACACAATCAACCCAACACAAGGCCCCAATTCATCCGCCTGATCTAGAAATTCAAACACATGCAAACACACAGTACATACACATTTTAATGCGTAGAATAAAAACAATTTCATTAAACCAAATGAGTTTAATGTGTTGAAAAAGACCCAAATGCACCTCAACCCACTCATGCATGTCTATTTGCACCACAATAATACTACTAAAAGCTAACAACTTTAGATCCAAATGTTGGGTTTCCCGTATCACACAATAAACCTAATGACCCATTATCTGAAACCAACACCAAAATATCAAGAAGCGAATAAAAACAGAGACACAATGGAATAAAAAACATTTACATTAATCTAAATGAGCATAATATATAGAAAAAGACCCAAATCCACTCAATTCACTCATGCATGTCTACTTCCCACCACAAAATTACTACAAGCTAACAACTTTAGATCCAAATTCCAAACTAATTATACTAAAAATACCCCAATCCACTCAATTCATTCGTGCATGTGTACTTCCCCCACAAAATTACTGATTACTAACAACTGTAGATCCAAAATCCAAACTAATTCTAGCAAAAAGACAATCAAAAGGAGAAAAAAAGACTAACCGAGGAGCGTTTTTCGGCACCGAGATCAGAGTGCTCGAGGGCCTTCTTGCCGGCAACAATGCAGTAGCGGAGGCAATCGTCAAGGCGGCGGTCATTTTTGCCGTCAATGTAGCCGTCGGAGCTGAAGCCACGAATCTGGCCACCGAATCGAGTAGGGAACTTGGAGGCGTCGAAGCGGTCGATGAGGCTGATGCCGGACTCACCGGCGAGGAGCTTGTCGTAGTAGGCGTCGACGTCGTTGCCGAAGACGGAAACGAGGCCCATGCCGGTGATAACCACGCGCTTTTTAGGGTCTTTTTCGCGCTTGGGGGCGGACGTAGTGGTGTTTGTGGATGTGGTGGCGGAGATTGGAGGGAGGTGGCGGCGTTTTGGGGGATTTGCTGAGGTGGGCCTTGATTTGGAGGTGGTCTTGCGAAGTGGGTCTAATGGGGAGAGACCCCGGAGAGAGGAGGATTGGATTGCTGCTTGCATGGTGGTAGTGGTGGTGGCAGCGCAGTGTAGAGAGAGAAACAGAGGAGAGAGAGAGACAAAGAAAGAGTTGTGTGTGCGTGAAAGTGTGTGTGATTCAGTGTGTATAAAGGGAGAGGATCGATGAGAACGAGGTAAGTGGGGAAGACTGGGAAGTGTGTGCGTGTGTGAGTTTCGATACAGTTTTTCAGGTATAGATTGAGCGCAAATTATAAAGGTATGTCTATTTTTTTCACGAAATATATATAAAGTTTATAAATTATGTATATAATATGAATATAAAATATACATAATAATTATGAATATGATAATTAAATAATTTATGTATATTTTATATTTATGTTATATATATAATTCATATGTACATTTGTGAAGAAAATAAGCATATCTTGCTAAATATATCTAAACACACGGTATACCAACTGTTCCCCGTGTGTGTGTGTAAACAAACGTCACGACTCTTTTTGGCTGCTGTTTCTGCTCACTGGCTGGTTGCTAATTTGTTAGTTTTACCTTGCACTAATGGTCCGCTTAATAATAGGATGGGTGAAAAATAAAAGTGCTTTAAATTTTTAAAGATGAAAATTAATTTTTTTTCGGTTGTTTGATTGAATAAGTGAAAAAAATTTTTTGGGATATAGTTCAATTGGTAAAAATTTGAGTAATGTAGTGTATATCATTTAGCGATCTGGAGAATGAGGATTCGAATTTTGGAGAAGTTTTTAAATTTATGTTTATAGGTGAGATCTGTCGATAAGTTTAAATTCCTGATCAGCTCAAGAATAGGCATTCTGTTCATTTTGGAAGATACATCCCACAATTTGCTTCCTCCATTATTTTCGAGGGCACGAAAATGGGGCTGCTAATATTGGAGTTCAACATTTAATAAGTAAAAAGAAAAAAATTTCATTTTTACTTGTTTCCTATGTAAATGTAGGAAGGAAAGAGAATGTGTGAAAATCTATAATACAAGGGAGGTATGTGGGCTCCACCACAAATGAATAGTTTATGCACAAATTTTGAGGAATTGGTTGGGATTAGTGTTTATGTGTGGGAGAGTGTGTGTTGGGAAGAGAGAGATGGGTGATGGGGATTTTTGTGTGGGTGGGGTTGGGATTGAGAAAAAGTGAGTGTGTGTTGGGGAGAGTGAGAGATATTA
>JAOTQG010106055.1:0-12701 GCA_025631175.1 Iris virginica
TATTTGACCCTCAACTTTATTAGGTTAGGGACTACTTATACAATAGGTCCTTAGTTCAGGGACCAAATTGGGTCTTTGGCCGCACAATTTGGGAAAGGACATACACCCACGTAGATCCCTCGTCAAATTATTGTCACCTCTCAAAGAAATGGAATCGTACTACTAAGTATAATTTAATTTATATACTAAAATGTGATAAATTAGACATTGATAGGAAATCATTAATTGTTGATTAAATTAATTCAAAAGGATTAAGTAGAGACTCAAAGACGGTTACGTATGCAAATATCCAAAACCCATGGACCCCAGGCACCAAACCAACGGATAAAGCAAGCGGGAAAAGGGAAGCCCTAGAGGTGGGCCCTCTTATCTGCTCCATTTTCCAAAGCACCTAATTCCCGAACCGCCTTTTTGATATCCACGTGGACGCCATCCGCTGGTTCGTCTACTGGCTCGTCAGCACCCCCAACCCCCGAACTTGTACTCTTCTCTCTCTCTCTCTCTCCCCCCCTTCCTCCTTCTCACACCTCACTTTCGCCATGCTTCCCTTCACTTCTCTCTCTAGTCTCTTCACAGAAAGTGATATGGATCAATTCGTACAGTAGTCTCGATCAGAATCACTTGGAAGAACTGATCAGGTTTTACAGGTACGATTACTTTTAATCTTTTTCCTTTTTCATGATTAATTTCATTATAATTCTCCTTCATGATACGTGTCCTGAACTCCTCCCGATCACACACACTCATGTATGTGTTTTTGATATTTTTTTCCATCCTGGAAGGATTTAAGTTGTGTTTAGGAGGTTTAGTCTAGATAATTTCCTTTTGCACACTGTAAACACCATTTGTATGATTGTCTGTAATGGAGGTTGTATTGATTAGAATTTGATTGGTGTTTCTTTTGATTACTTGGTACATGACCTTAATTGTTAAGGCCATGATAAAGGTTCTCTCTGGAAAATAACCATAATTATTAGTAATACCTGTCCCATTAGCTACAGTATTGGTTGATATTCCACCGATGATTTCTCAGTGGTGAGATTTCAACAGTAGTCCATAATATAGAACCAGCACCCTGGGCTTTTTTTTTGGTTGATAATTTAATGTATTCCTTAATTAGTAAGTATAGTAGCAGAGAAAAATGACAAAACTGTTATCTTTACTTGAAATTATAATTGTGGCATTCTTTCAAGGAAGCTTTATAAGATAAAAAAATTTATTACTAAAATTTCCTTAAAATCCAATGTTCTCTTGGTAGTAATAAAGAATGTCCAAAAGTGTTGATGATACTTGTTGGCATGCATCATTTCTTACTTGGGATATTTGCACTTCTTTTGGCTCGCAGGGTAACGTGAAGTGTCCCCAACTTTAGACAATGGTTTTCTCCAGGTTTCGCTTGTTGCTTTTGTGACATCTATTTTTATATATTATAAGCTATTTGCTCCATGGGGGGAGCTTGTTCTAGGAAACGAGACCAACAGGTCAATGAAGACAGTGTACATCGAGGAGTTTCTGGAAGATATTGCAAGAGCGGGAGCTCAAAATGGCTTGGAACATCCTTTTGCCGCGCAGCCGTAGATAATAAACTGGGAAAAGGAAAATGCCCATCTCTCTTGGAATTGTGCATTCGTAAAATTCGTGAAGTATGCTTATTCCTTCATCAAACTCATTTGTATTGTAGGCTGAAATTAACCTAGTTAGATTGATGCTTTCTGCCTTGTTGTATAACAGGACATTGAACAGTACAGTACCTTTTCAACGCTGCCTAGGGACATTAGTCAGCAAATCTTCGATGAATTGGTCTATTCCCAACTTCTAACTGAGGTCTCCCTTGAAACTTTTCGTGATTGTGCTCTTCAGGTAAAGACAAAAACTGAAACTTGAATTACAGATTTCTGGGCTTGTTGAATGTTCATACTTCATCACCAGATATAGCTCTAAGCAACCACTTGCCTTGTACTTGACAGGATCTTGATTTGGGAGAATATCCAGGACTCAATGATAGCTGGATGGATGTGATCTCCTCCCAGGGGACATCTTTACTTTCTGTTGATCTGTCTGGTTCAGATGTTACTGATTCAGGATTGATCCATATTAATGGTTGCAAAAACCTCCAGGCCTTGAATTTTAATTATTGTGATCAGATTTCAGACAATGGGCTCGACCGCATCAGGGGTACTCTTTCTTACTTCTGAGTTCTTACGTACCAGTTATATTGCATATAAAAAGGAACATTTTCTTAAGGACATGAACATTCTATTTTGGACTATTGATTAGAGAACCCCAGCTACAACACTTCGAAATGGAAATTAATCAGCTAGTTATTCTGACAAGGTGACTGGGTGCTGTAATATGAGCTTGAAGCGCACAACTTTTCTTTGTTTTCTTATGTTTCTCTTTCCTATCTTTGACGTTACTTGAAGAGCTCTTTTAGCACTCTTTATGGGGTTAAACTATTAGTACAAATAGACTCAATCACCAGGAAACAATATAATGCTCAAGTCTATCTTGAATTGTTTACCTTGCCATACCAGATATTCTCTTATGCAACTAATATAGCACTCAACTTGACCTTGCAATTTAAATCAGCATTAACAAAGGAACTATAAAGTCTTGAAGCATCTTATCTCAGGATTTCTTAGTGGCATCTGTCTCTCTTGTTTCATTTATCACACCATTCTCTTGTCGTACTAAATGGGCATAAAGAATGGATATATTTCAGACTATTTCTAACATGTATCACTATGGCTTAACCTTTCAGGTCTCTCAAACTTGACGATCTTGTGCTTTAAAAGGAACAACAGCATTACTGCCAAAGGAATGAGTGCCTTTTCAGGCTTGGTGAACCTGGTAAAATTGGATCTGGAGAGATGTCCAGGGATTCACGGTGGTTTTGTTCATCTTAAAGGTATGTTCATTTACTTCATGAGAGGCGAACTTCCTTTGACATCTTACAAGAAACATTTATCAGAATTTGACAAATCCTGACCAGAGCTCTCGCATGATACTGGCTATGAGATCACTTTGTAAACACTCGAAACTTCTTGGAACCTGTAATAAGCAGCATTCTCCTAAGTTTCCAATGCCATGATTGTTGACGAGTCATGAGAGTAAAGTTAGATCAATTCAAAGATTTGGCAAAAATAATGGGTTAATGCTTGGAATCAAGTTTTGTCCACTATCTATGATGCAGATGACATAGCTCTGCAATTGTTGTATTTTTTGAAATTCAGTTGCATGCTCAGGGAAACTCTTATATGATAGTGGTGTCATACATGTATTGTATTGTTCTGCTATATTTTTGTCTTCTCTTGGTGGACTCCCTTTTTCCTGTGATGGAAGACCTGATACCAACTTCTGATGTCCCTTAATCCTCTATTTGGCAGGCTTAACGAAGCTTGAGACACTGAACCTCAACTGTTGTAATTGCATCACGGATGCAGATATGAAGCCTCTTTCAGGTAACGTTTGACCACTACTATGTTAGGGAACTTATACATCATGCGTCCTGCTGTACATTTCTAGGCAATGAAGCATCTGGTATTGTCAAAATACTTGGAAATTTTGACCTCCTTTCTTTGCATTTGCCTTCCCAGAGAATCATTACTCTGTCGGGCAACTCTTATTCCGTTGAAATGGTTCATTTAAATTTCAAGTATTCCATGTTGAATACTTCTCCCTCCGTTCCAAAATAAGTGTCCTCTATTCCTTTTTTGGCTGTTCCAAAATAAGTGTCTCTAAGAAAACTATCCTCAATTGGGCATCAAATAAGGAATTGTGGCCAGCCACACATTATGTATGGACCCACATTCAATCTCTTCACATCCACTGTTTTTTAAAGTCTTAGCATCCTCCTTAAACTAAGTGCAATTAGGTAATTATTTTGGAACGGAGGGAGTAGTTTTTATGATACTTCATGTGCTAGAAAAAATTGCTAACAGTTTTAAGAAGGTATCTGTGCAATCATCTGAATTTTTGTTTTAATTTAAGGTTACACCCAACATATCATAAAGAAAAACATGGTTTGATAAAGAAAAGGATGCATGCACAATTATTCGAAGTGACTTTCATTTCGCCATTTCAGAGTTTTTGACATGTTCTTTCTTTTGTTTTCAGTAGATATAGGATACTGCCATTTGAAGTGGTATACCTTTGGAATTTTTATTAGCTACGCGTGTTTTTTTTTTTTTTGACCTTTCCCAATTTGATTTCCTTTCGTCCTTGACGGTGGACCATTTGCACCATGATATTGTGTTACATACTGATACTGTCCCTTCTTGTGTTTCAGAGTTGACAAATTTGAAAGGGTTACAGATTTCCTGCAGTAAGGTTACAGATTACGGTGTCACTTTCTTGAAAGGTACTTCCCTTTTGAGTGGTTATTCATCATTAGTTTTGTTTTGTTAGAATTCAATTTGAACAATATACAATCACAGGCGTAGTTTTGCATCAGCCGATTGATGTGCATTGTTCCATACCATTTAAAAATGACGTTTACGGTTACTTCTTTATTATCCACCCCTTCTCCCCCGGGCCATTTGTTCCAATAGGTTATGCAATCTGAGGTAAGCTGGGATATTAGGGTATTATGAACACCTGATGGTGCCAAAATATTTAGGGTATCAAATCCTTTGTGCTTCCTAGTTTTTTGATTGGATTTTCAATTGCCTTGGATACCAATGAAAGAATCTGTTGCGACTTTGCTTTCTTTGTGTATCCCCATTGATATTCTGTTCCCTACTGTAACATGCACTCTCTTTTCCATAAGATGGACTTGATGTACCTTTTATCAAGGAATCTTTTGAAACCCTGCCTTCTATCAAGGACCCTTGGTTTGGTATTGTTCTTTCTTCAGATATTGATCTACTTTGTCTAGGCTAATGTTAGGTGTTACTATTGTAATCAATTACTCTGCATTTCTTCTCGAAGATTCCATGGATTCTATAAGTGTCCTTAGTTTGTAATTATTTAATAAATTCACAAATTTGTAAGTGTAATTTAACAAGAATAAACTTGAAATTCAAAATTTATAACCTTAGTTTTCGAACCAATGCTTTTAAAGTGAACAACCAAAATAGAATGCCGGTCTCTTGAAGAGGAAGAGAGGGAGTATATAGATAAACTTTCTCAGTTAAGTCATTCAGTTAAAAGCTATCCTAAGGGGAAAATCACATTTCTATTTCATTTTTTTGCTTTTCAGCTTTGCAGAAGCTTGCATTGTTGAACATGGAAGGTTGCCCTGTTACTGCAGCATGCTTGGATTCTCTTTCGGGTTTGTATTGATCACTTTATATACTTTTTTTGCTATATGCTGTTATAGAACTGACTATCATGTTATATCTATAGTGCTTCAGAATAAGCCGCAAGGCTTCTCAAGCAGTTTGTTCAGACTTGCTTTCTTTCTGTTTTTCGGCCCTTTTTTCCTTTCCGATTTTGCTCTCGTTCTCCTTACTATGTTGTTTCATCATCTATGAAAAGCACGTGGGACATGTTTTCAGATGTTAGATATTACTTTGCTTGTAGGAGCTTGTAGTAGTGAAGAAATTGTAATCAAGAAATAACATGTGATCTTTTAGTTAGAATTTACTCGCCTTTAGTAAACGATCTTCCACGAGTAACTCCTAACAGTGTTCTTTTCTAAGCGTGGTCCCTTCAATTGATTCCGTAAACTGTAGTGCCAAGAGTATTTGATTTTCTGAATGTTGCTTCGGTAGAGCAAGAGATTAACCTTTATGCATGCTGTACTTCACTCTGAACTTTCCTAGGTGTTGATTATACTTATGGACGTGAAGTCGATCATAATTTGCTGATGTTTGATTTCAAAAAGTGAAAACATAAATAGATCAACGAATACTTTTGTCATCTATGTTAATGTAACCATGGGAAGCTAATTTTTTTTCTTGACTATTGGTCTCGCGTGAAGTGAAAAATCAGGAGCCTATTAAGGTGGTTAAAGTTTTTCAGTTTGAGATGGCATAAGTATTTATACTTTCAATTCTTTTTTCCACTCTTAATATACATTCTCAAGTTCCAAATTAACGAGGCTATTTTTTAACAGCTCTTGTCGCCCTGCTATATTTGAATGTTAGCAGATGTAATTTTACAGATGATGGATGCGACAAGTTTTCAAGTAAGCTGGTGTTAATACAGCCTGGCCTTCATTTAGCTGTCAATATGTTGTACATTCCTTCAATAATCGCTCTTGTAAACAATAGCTTATGAAGTCTTGGCAGTTGGCACCCTTATTTCTCCACTGGTTTCTGTAGGGCTCAAGACTTTGAAAGTACTCAACTTGGGATTCAATGAGATTACAGATGCTGTTTTGGCACACCTGAAAGGTAAATATTTTAATCACTCTTGAGATCCTTTTACATTTGCACGCGCACGTGTCTGCTTTCTTGTGAGGTAAGGGTTTTGTAGCAAAAGAGTCGGCCTTGGTCAATAAACTGGAAGTTAGTTTCTGTCGTTGCAATTTTGTGAGTGACCAATGATCCATGACAGAGGTTATTCATCAATTGTTGCTGATCAAATGTGACGTGAAGCTATTTTTACTCTAAATGGTTCAATCCCTATTGAATTATGTATTTTCTACCAAGTCAACTATCTTCTTTAATAGATCTTTACATTTTTGGTGTACCTAACGGCAATTGTGTTTAATTTGACTACTTTCAAGTATGTATTACGAGGTGTCCAATGTATTTACATTGTGGGCATTGCAATTGCTTTAAATTGATGGCAAGGTTAGTGGTCAAACAGAGATGATCATGGGAATTCTACGTAGGTATTATTTTTTGAAAGAGAATCAAAAATCGAACAAGAGCAGCTTCAAGAATTTGATGTCTATATCTCTTGACTTCCAAAAGAAAAACACGCCTCGAGTTTTGAACTTTTGTGGCTATCTCTAACAAATTTCCAGGAAACTGGTAAGCCTTGAGTTGGGAATCTTGAAAGTTTCATGCAATCAATCATAAAAGTAATCATGCTGATGCATTGAATTTGATGGTTCGTGTTACCAAGATAAAGAGTTCTTAAACTTCCAAGACAGCCCCCTTCTGCAGACAAGAAGTGGAACTGCACTTGTTCTGTTGAACTCTATACTGGTTATGTTTATTTCAGAGTCCACGGATAGCCGAATTTAAGCACATTTCAAAAATATGTGTTCCTGTTTTAGAGGTTATCTTCATAACCTGCACTTGATCCTGTTTCGAGCAGGTATGATTTATTTAGAGACCTTGAACCTGGATTCATGTAGAATTGGTGATGAAGGGTTGGTTAACTTGGCAGGTGATGTTTTAAAATCTCTTAATATTATTATTAGTATTATTTATTTTTAGTTATGTTGCACTTGTCCATATTGCTACACTTCTCACTAATTCCAATGATGAAAGCAAGTCTTTAAGGCCCTTCTCCAGATTGCTACAGTTTTTTATATTTTTTTTGTTAATAGGAACATGTCTCTTAACTTTGCCAGAATGATTGGACAAAAAAGAAATTGGCATTCGTTGGGTTATGTCGATGTATCATGTTTTCCTAGTGCATCTACTGTTTTAATGCTATCAATAGACTTTATATGAATGACACTCTCAGTATAGATGCTAATCATGGAAAGAAATGTTTAGGCATATCTTCGCATATATATACACACACACACACACATGCACATATACTAAAAAATTCCCACTCACACTCACACACACACACACACACACACACACACACACACATATATATATATATATATATATATATAAACATATATATGTGTAGAAATATGTATGTTCATAACATAATCCTCTTTGAGTGAGATTGTATTTGTTGTTATACACTTTTCAGGATTTTTATTGGACTAGAATGAAGTGCCCTAATTATCACGACTCAATTTACTTTTCCCCTGGGTAATTATTCAAAGGTTCCAACTCACGAACTCTGTTCCAGTGTGAGTTGATGATGTTAAGTAAGCCTATTTGGACTTTGAAGGGCCTAACTTAGGCAACATTGTTAATCTGGGTTTCTTATTTCTTGCTGGTTCACATCTACTTTTTTCTCTTGTAATTATAACTAAGATTTGTTATTATATATAAAGCTTGAGGGAGGTTTTGACTCTACAGCCTCCCTCCACTCTATGGCGTCATTGTTTTTCCTCTTCGAAACTTTGCTTAAAAGTGGCTGTCTTCTCTCGTCCTTTTGATGAAGACGTCTATCCTCTTTGTTGTTTTTCCATTTTCATTAACTATATTTCTTCTTTCAACTAAAAATATTCAGAGGAGTTAATTATAAAATTTTAGCTTGGAGCTCTCTCTCTCTCTCTCAATTAGTTGGGGTGCTGATGCATATTTCTGTTTTGTGTCGAAGCTCAGGCCTTCAGCATTTGAAATGTTTGGAATTGTCTGATACTGAAGTTGGAAGCAGTGGACTTCGTCATCTTTCTGGTTAGATATTTGCTTGTAGATACAGTTTGTACCAAAAATGAGCAGTTTGAGTTTCATGGTATGTGTTGTACACTAAGAGTCTTCTTAGCTCTTTGATCTATGCTTTTGGTTTAGCTACTTTCGATAAAAATTATATGTTTTGTATGATTCAGTTTCAGATTGAAACGATGCTCATTTCTTACATTTGAAGGATCATGGAGTCAGACTCTTGTGTTAAAGATGCATTTTCTCCAATTAGAAAAACAATCCGATCGACCTGTCAAAACATTGTATTGTAGCTTCTTGTTTTAGTCTCCTTCAAATTGCATAAGTTATATCATTATATCCCTGTCCAGAAATGGATCTATATTTTTGGGACAAACCAAAAAGAAAGTTCCTTCTTTCTGCCGGAGGGAGTATTAGTCAATCTTGGAATTAGTTACAGTGCTCTCATGTATTAATTAAACAAGGATCGGCCTGAAATGAAGATTGAACTGATAAAGAGTGCACCCCCGCACACACACGCTTCAACATTTCTATAAAAGGATTGCAAAATGTGTAATCATTTCTGTTTGTTAATGTGTAAGACTGACCAAATTGATATGCCAATCTGTTTTGATTCACTCAAGATGTAGTATTCGCACACACACATACACGCTTCAACATTTCTATGAAGGGATTGCAAAATGTGTGATCATTTCTGTTTGTTCACGTGTAAGACTGACCAAATTGATAAGCCAATCTGTTTTGATTCACTCAAGATGAAGTATTTTATGACGGTCTGGTTGAGGCAAAGACACTGTGTATTGTTTAATTTTATCAGGTATTTGAATAGAGCACCAAATTGGCAGTAGAGTTGGGTTCCTGGCCCTGTTTATCTGCAGAGTTGAGTGTATCGTGAATTTACGTTTTACTTGTATTGTAGGTTTGATCAGCCTGGAGAGTTTAAATCTTTCATTCACGGTTATTACTGATGGAGGTTTGAAAAGGTTGTCTGGATTGTCATCTTTGAAATCACTTAATTTGGATGCTCGCCAAATTACTGATACTGGACTTGCTGCTCTTACAAGTAAGCATGCTTAAGTTGATGAAAATTTTCCAAGGGAAGGAAAGTTCTGATATTTCTATGTTTCTTTTATAGTTCAAGTGCATTATAAAATGAACTTGCCAGCTGCTGCCCTATTTTTTATTTGATTTTTAATTATTTGATAGATTCATCACTTTCGACTGTACGCTCTAGCTTAATAGGTGCTGTATGAAACTTCCCCTTCTGGTTTATTAGTTTGAATAATTCTCTTTTTCCAACCTCACTTGAATAAATGGACTCTTGGGTTAGTTTGTATAAGTAAATATGACAGCGGCCAATACCCAATTAATCTCTTGGGTTGGATCTTTTGTTCTGTTATTCCTTGCATGGTAACTTCTTTCTCTTCATTTTTTGCGGCCTTTGTCGTTATACTATTTACATTTTACAATCTGACCCTTCTTTCTGTTTCAATTATTTTCCAATTACCATTAATCATATTCAATGGCAACCCCGCAAACCCAGCCAAAAACTATACAAAGCAACTTCTGACTCATTTTCGGTGGTTTTCCTGAAATTGTTGACACGCTTCCATCAAATCATATTTGCAGCTTTCTAACCAATTACACGTCATTTATTTCCTTTTTATTAATGCCAATTCCAACTTGTGTGCTCTTTGTGGTGCAGATTTAACTGGATTGACTCATCTGGATCTCTTTTGCGCTAGAATAACAGATTCTGGAACAAACTATCTACGCAGTAAGCTACAACCCTTATGTTACATTACTCATTGCTATAAGATTGTTGAATAATGGGCAGTTCAAATATATATGAAAACTGGTATATCGTTTGCTTGCTTTGGTTGGAAGGATAGAAAAATGGAAAGATGGAGCCTTTGGATGATCAACTTTCTATCCCTAGGGATCGGAAACACCTTACCTTGCTGTGCTGTTTGGTCGAACACGAGAAAATGTATATACACGTTTACACATTCATGTCACTTTTCCGCCTTTTTGTTGTTGTTGAAGGAGAGGGGGGGGGGGAGAGAGGATTTGTGGAGTGCTAAGTAATCCTTCACTTGTCCATCCCTCCATCTTTCCCTCCCACAATCAATGAAAATTAAGCTATCCCTCCACTTATCCTTCCTCATTTTCCACTCTCCACTTTTTCATTCTATCAAACATGCTAGTCCACAGGAATTATGATACATATGAGATTAAAGGGCCTTTTTCACTGTTTTATAAGGTGTTGGGTTAGGTCCCTGGATGAAAATGCTTCAAGTTTTCTGCACTATGCTTGAGTAACAAAACCAAGAGAATGGTTTAAAAGAGATGCATTAGTACTTTCAGCAAGTGTAGTTATGCTGATATTTTATCACTTACATAGGATTTTAGGGTATCATTGTGCTAATCCCTCCGCTCTGCAAGGTCAAGATCTTAGTGAACAGTTATAAGATGAATAGACTTGCTGCGTGGAATGTCTGTATCAGGTCATTCATCTTAATGCAGGTGTTTTCTTCAATAATATCTTAATTATCTTGTAATGTACTATCTGAAAAAGTACGGATTAGATACAATGCTTGAGCTCTGTTTTAAAGAAACACCAACAGTGTTGGTTTGGTGAGCATAGATACTCTATCTGGTTAATAATTGTTTCCCCCATCCCATGCTAAAAGTGCAATCAGTAGGCACTTATGATATTTCCAAGAGGTTAGATAGAGGTTGTGATGACTGATGGGAATTTCAAAGTCATCATTCCTTTTTATGATGCGGTCATTGTTCACTCAATTCTTATCAACAAAACTATAAAGAAACACTAGAAACATGATTAACAACCCATTTGCTTCATTTGCTTTTACCTCCTTATGTTGTCTTTGTTTGTTCTCTTATATAGGTTTTAAGAACCTGAGATCCTTGGAGATTTGTGGGGGAGGGTTGACTGATGCTGGCGTGAAGAATATCAAAGATCTTTCATTCTTGACGCTGTTGAATCTTTCACAAAATAGTCACCTGACAGATAAATCCTTGGAATTGATTTCTGGTACTTTTTGTCAACCCCTTTAGTCTCTTCTCGCTTTTAGCTGGACATCTGCATCTCATTACCTTTTAAAGTTATTACGAAACTAGAATTAGTTTCTGTTATTCTTGAGGGATACCCTAAACCCTGGATATGCTTACTGGAATCAGTGGGCAGATATGTGTCGTCATAGATACTAACAGTGGTTGTATGATGATGATGTTGGAATCCCTTTTGATATTTTTACATACACACACACACACATATATATATATATATATATATATATAGTGATAGATGCTAATAATAGTCGTTATGGTTATAAAGGAATCCCATTGATCTTATTAAATATTCAAATATGCAGGGTTGACAGAATTAGTGTCCCTCAATGTTTCAAATTCTCGTGTAACCAGTGCGGGCCTTCAGCATCTGAAGCACCTCAAGAACTTGAAATCACTGACCTTGGAATCTTGCAAGGTGACTGCTAATGACATAAGGAGGCTTCAATCGACTGACCTCCCAAATTTGATAAGCTTCCGGCCCGAGTAATAGGTGACTGGAAAAACTTCTGTGAATAGCCACCCAACGATGGAGGGCAGCTGTAAATAAGAACTAGAATAAACCATGGAGATGGGTGAAGTGTACATGTTTTGGATTAGATGGCACCAAGCAACTGTGGTTAGTACTTGAAATGGGAGAGGTCCTTATGCCACATGTGAAGCTTTCTTTCATGATAATATGTGCAAGTCATGCGGAAGAAATGTAGATAAGTTTCCTTGGCATCATGATCTCCTAAGCCGATGTTTCTTACTTGGTTCATTATTATTCTTGTACATATTTGCTATTGGATGTTTTGTGTATCACTTTGGATTTGGAAACTTCTGAACGGTATTTCTTATTCTTCATGTGTTCAGTTTTATTCTGTGTCAGAAAACTGAACTTGTAAGTGGTTATGCTGGGTGCTAACCTGTATAAATGGAAAATTGGAATTGTGAATGGTTAGGCTGGGTGCTAGCCTTGGCGCATAATTTTTATCGTGGTTTAGGGGATTGCAAATAACCTCCCCATAAACGAGTGTTTTGGTGGGAGAAGTAGAGGTATACATTCTTTTCCCCCCTCTTTTTATGAAAACGCTGCTTGAAAGCTTCATGGGTTAGAAAAGTACTTAACGCTCCAAAATTTGTTGGTATTTTAGTGTAATTAGAGATTATCTAAATATATCTCGTTGCAATATACAAATAAGAGTGCACGCT
>JAOTQG010106066.1:0-12694 GCA_025631175.1 Iris virginica
CTCTCTGCGACGTCTCAAGAGAGGTCGCCTATGCCAGGAGATAATCCCTCCATATTTGGCTAAGTCTTCAATCTGATAGCTATGACCTTACTCGCGGGCTCTCTTATAGCTCGCTAGGTCGCCAATACTTTTTGGTACCTTCAATGTTTGATGTTGAGATATTGAAATGTTGTGATATATCTGACTTGTGATTTGAGCCTAAATTTTAAAGGATATTAAAGTAATGTGATACGATATTTGATAGGATATGGGTATAGGGGTAGTAGATGGAAAGTAAAATTAATAGATAGTGATATATGTGATATATAAGAGTAATATTTGATATGTAATCAGATATATTATGTATACTCCGTATTCTCATATCACACCGTATCGGACTCGTGATTCACCCCTTCTTCTCCCCTACTATTTTCCCCCTCTCCATTAGGTCATTTTCAACAAAAAATTATATACAACTCATTCTACCTCCATTTCTCTCTCACCACTATTGGTTCCACTTAGCTCAATATAGGCTAGAGGGGGGGGGGGTGAATTATCTATTTAAATATTTTTTTCTTAAAACAAGTAACTTGAAAAATTCTCACCCTTGACTTAATAAAGGGATTTTAGTGCAGCGGAAGACTAGTGAATTTCCTAAGTAGTGATTCTTTCTGATTGGAAAGATATCAAGTAAACATAAGCTCAGTCGGATGCCTTGTGGATAAACAGAGTCATCTGATCCCGGAGGATGAGAGTTTACCAGACAGAAAGTAAGTAATCAAAACAGGAAGAAAATGCTGAATGTAAAGCACACAGAATGTATAGTCCTCTACCAAGCTGGTCAGAATTGAATTTGTGAGATAGATCCACTATTTATCATATCTATTACAAGTGTCAGCCAGCAGCAACCTTGGGCTGCAGGCCTTTACAAGAAAGAAAAGATAAAACAAAACGGCCTCCTGGGATCTCCGTGAGGGAGGCCTTCCTAAGTGTTTGATGATTACAACAAAATACTAATAGAGTTTGGCTGGTAATAGTAAGGGTTGGATCTATAAATTTCCTATTTCTCAGGAGTGATCTGATTGCAGAATTATGAAGAACTTAAGAATCAAATCTCTCTTGGGCAGAGTAACGGCAGCTTCTGAAAATCAACAAAATTATAAGCTGTGAAGTCCTTCTCTATTTATAGGCAGTTTCAGGGCTTCGGGGGACTTCAAGGAACCTGTCTTCAGTACACGTGTTGAAGGCTGACTTGATCTGTTATGCGCTCAGTACTAAGTTTTGTCTCTTTTGATCTGTCCAACGTTGTAGCACAATCTTGTCTGCCATCATCCTTGTACTGACTTTTCAAACGATGACAAGTGTCCTTATAGCCGTTTGTGCTTTGAATAAATTCTTGCTCGGAGGAAACGTAAGGATAAATTGGCTTGTACGAGGGAGCTTTCTGAACGGAGCACACAGTCGGTAACCTTTATAGTCCAAGTCTTCTGATGATGAGGTCGGAACCCTTTATATCAGAAGTCTTCCGACGGATACCTTAAGGTTGTAAAGTTACTGCTTTACCCTTAAGATAGTTTTGGAACAAATACATGTTACATAGCCATAAAAAAATTTGTTTGTAAGTACTAAGTTGTTAAATGTCCATTTATATTGATAGACTTGAATACATGATAAATAGACATTTATATTAAAAATATTTTGAGACAATTAATCAAATCTAAAAAGAATAAATCATAACAACCACATCAGTTTTTACATTATTTTACACTACTTTTCTATTATCTCATCTCCATATCCATATTTATCTCCAAAAAAAGTACTACTATTTTTTATTTCACTTCATTATTTTATTGTTATATCTTTTTTATTCTAAAATTATTAAAGTTTTTTTAATATTTATTTAATTTAGACAATAATAATTTGTTTATATAAAAAAATAATACAACTATTATTATAAAATATTAATTATAAATAAAATACATATGAACAAATATTGAGTATAATTAAAGAGAGTTGGTAGGGAGTGTTAAAAAAAATTGGTACAATAACAATTGAAAACAAATTATTATACTAATAATTTAAAAAAACATAAAAATATATTAATAATAAAATAAAATAAATTAATACATACGTTTACACAGATAATTCGATACTTGAATTGATTTGTTATAAAGTGTAATAGAATTTTGAGTTGTAGCTTTGCACATAATTGATATAACGAGGCAAAATCGAGTGGCTCAAATTCGGTTGGGAAGACGTATCATTAACGTCGTCAAACGTTTTAAATCACAGACAATCAAATAAATCGTATCCGATGGTTCAGATTAAGATAAGAAATCTAAAATATCTCATTTTATCCATAATTATATTATTTTTTTTAAAAAAATTTAAATTGATATAATTACATTACAATATAAAGGAATCAAATCAATGTAATTTTATTTTCAAACTAACTATTAATAAAATATAAAATATTAATTTAAAAATTAAAATATTTATAAATATTATTGAGATATGATTTGGATTAATTAATATAATTATTTCTTATGTTCAAAGATTAAATAAGATAAAATATATACAAATCAAAAAATAAAATATTATCTTATATAAATCAAATAATACAAATAAATATATATTTGAGAATAAATTAAGACATTTGGCACAATTTAATTGGTCCAAATTATCTAACCTTTCTACAAGGGCGGGAGCTTTTACCTCTCCCCCAAAATATCAGAACCTGCTCCCCACCCCCTATCCCTTTACTACTCCTTCACTTGATAGAGTATCAAGGCTCTCAGGACATATGTCACATTGACAAAGGATAGGGCGAATAGAGCTCAGTACGGTAGTTTGCAGGGTTCAATTTTTCGCAAAGTAAAATTTACTCTGTTATAAACGGGAGTGATCTAAGGGTTAATAGCTCTGGATCTATCAATTAACTCTCCACCCTAACTTCTAAAAAACATATTTTACGATTTATATTTTTCACATTGATCAAAAGCAGAATCAATAAAAACTCCCGTAATTAAAGTCTCAACCTTTTTGATAGAGTACCACGCCTTTAAGTTCTTCCTTCGTTAAAGATTCCTTTACAGCTTGGGCTATACATGTATTAACTTGCTTTTCCTTTGTCTTTATTTTTAAAATTTGTATTTCTTTTTCTTTCAATTCTTTAACAATTTGATCAATTATAATGGATAATTCAAATGAATTTAAAAGATTAATTGCATATGACCTGAGCCCTATACTATAGATATTTAAATGAAAAGAACTAACATGTTCTTTTAAGAGAAAGGATAGAAAAATACGGAGCAATTGTATTGGTGAAATAAGGAGAGAGAAAAAAAAAAAACTTAAAAAGTTGTATCGAAAAAAATTGTATTGAAAAAAGAAAAATAAGGAGAAATGAGAAAAGTGGATCCATTCAATAGGCAAGTTTTTTAAACTTTTAATTTTAAAAATTGTGTTTTTTTTTTGTTCAATTGGTTGATTTTAAAAATTAGAATTTTATCTCTCATACCTATTAATTTTATATATTCTTATATCCAAATTTATATCATTTCAAATAGGGACAACTTCATAAATGGCCCCTGAACTTTGATCGAATTTATGGGTGGTTTCTGAACTTAAAAAAATAATATAAACGATCAAAGTTTATAAAATCGACACATAAATGGTCCCTACCGATCAATTGAATGTTAAATTCAAGTTAATCAAAAGGCAATTTAGGTAATTGACTAATCAAACAAAGAGTAAAAAAGAAATTTCGTATTCCTCGTCTTCTTCCTGGGATGAAATCCCCATCCACCATCACCATCACCATCACCATCACCATTACCATCCACCATCACCACCATCAAAAGGGTAAAAATACACACAACAGAGGTTGAATCTCCTCCCTCCCTCTCTCTTCATAAGCAGAAAAAAACGACAGGAACAGAAACAAAAGATGAAAAATAACAATGATTCACATTCTTGAGGTTTCGAATAAGTTGCTTGAATAGTACAAGGGAGACAAAATTCTGTAACATAACAAAGATGTTTCTCTGTTACAAAAGCCCGTCTTCATTTCCGATGCAAAATCACAAACTATTTCCAATGCATTAGCTGGTCAACAATTCGGAGATGTTTCTCTCGATCATATTAGCCTGTAACATAACAAAGATGGCAAACATATTTTACGGAGACAGGGAAAGAAACTTGTCAAGGGAGGAAAACTAGAAAAAGAGCCATCCTTGGTGGGTAAGAACTTAATCCCTCACCTCCTGCGATCAATTTAGATCTTCTTCGATTGATTTCAGATCTGAGTTTTGGGAACCTCCAATTGATCTATCTCTATCTCTATCTCTCACTCTCTTTTCTCGATTTGGTTAATTAACAATTTCAGATATGGGTTTTGGGAGTCGAAGGAAGTCGAAGAGATCTGGGAAGAAGAAACAGAAGTGGCAGCGATTTGGAAACCCAGATCGCATTTGGGAAGAAGAAACAATTTCAGATCTATCTCTCTCTCTTTTCTCTATCTGGTCGATTTAGAAGAGGATTGAAAAATCAATCCAAATTTCCCAAATTTAGATCTTCAATCCTCCTGCCCTGCCCATCTCTTCCTCCCTCTTCCTCTTCAACATTCAGTTTCTTGAGTTTCTGCATAATTTCCCAGGTTCTCTATATGTCCCTGTGTGTGTATTTTGTGAGTTTCTGCATAATTGTTTTATGTTTGTGTTTAGGGCAAATTGATTGTGGGTTGTTAGTAGCTTTAAAGGCACGCCGAAGAGGTACCAGATCTGCAACTTTTGCCGGAAATGGAGATGGGAAGAAGGGGAATAGAAATTGTCTCTTTTAACCCTAAAACTAGTGAATTAACTGTCAAAATTAACGGTTAACTAACGAATGGATTATTTATGAGCCAATTTTGTAAATTTTGATCATTTATAAAATATTTTTAAATTTAGGGACCACACATAGATTCGACCAAAGTTAAGAAATTATTTATGAAGTTGTCCCTAATTAAAAACAGTTTTATGCTTCTATTTCTAATGATCAAAATCATTCTCATCGAGTCTACCACAAGTGAGAAGTACCATATTGCATTTGGGCCGCTTGATGCCTTGCTCTCCTCTTCAAGATCAGATGCAATGAGCCTGGAAACGTATCCCGAGTATTCAAAATGCCTTAGGACATCCCCAATGCAGGGATGAGGAGGAGGGTATGAGAGGGAGTCCTAAACTCAATCTCTCATACTTTAGCATTGGGGTGGACATAGTCTCAAGTTCTAGTATGTCAATTTTCAGACTCTCCTTGGTACTCAAAAATTCACCCAAACCAATCACAATATGACGTGCATAATTTTTTTTAAAGAATCAAGATGTCACCTGGCCTAAAAAAAAAAAAAAAAAAAATTACATCAGAAAATAAAGACAAGCTAAGCAACTATAATCTATAAGAATAGATGCCCCGATCATTTTAACAAATGGCAATTCTAACATCTCCGTGCAACTAAGCTAAGTCATTAAACTATAATCTTCTAGTCAGCAACCCTAGTACCCTTTCTGAAGGCATGTTGAATATCATTGTCGTCTAGTAATATTTTGCAAGCTCTCTCTCAAATAATACTCATGATGCCAGGACCTGCAATTGACCTTTGTAGAAATCGAACTGCAATCAAGGAATATGTTTCCACTAGAACGCTATCAAAGCATAAGTCTCTACATAGCCCGTCCTTTAATGCAAGAATCTCACTTCTCATGTTCGTAGCCAAATCATAATTATTGGATAAAGATGTAAGGAACTGACCAGCAGAATGCCTTATAATGCCACCACCTGTACAAATGCCATTTATATTAGACCCATATGTATTAAGAGTAGTGGAGCACCTTGAATCAGCTTGCCACTTTATTCGGGGCGAAATCATGATATTTTTCTAGGTAGGGCGAAAGATTATGCGCCCTCGATTTTTTTTTATATTAATAAATTTATTTTTTATACGCTTGTAAGAATATTCACACAGATTAGCTTAAATATGAAAAATATATAAAAATAAAGAAGTTTGAATTTGTTCCATAAAACTTAATTTACAACTTTTTGGGTAAATACTTATAATTTTTTTTGCAAGGGGGGCCGAATGAAAATTTTTAGAGAGAACTATTTTTTTTTCCTTTCTAACCCTCTACGTTTTTTTTTTTTTGGGGGGGGGCGGAGCGACTTCCCCCTTGCCATGCCTTGGTTCCGCCCCTGACTTTATTCATTTTCCTTTTCTTTTAAAAGGCTGAACAATCGCAATAGACAAGCGTACAAGAGCACACTGACCCATATAAGATATAGATCTCTTGGGCACAAAGTTGAACTGCATTTCAACCAAGTGAGCTTGTAACCGTTTGATAATGCCATTAACATTCGTTGGTTGATCGTAAAAGATGGCTGTTCGTATAGAGAAGGATGGCTAACATGCACGCCCCTCGCTATGATTCAACCGATGCTCTAGGCCAAACCGAGAAATGATGATGGCGTGACATATAATATTTAATCACGAGTAATGCTATATATACACACAAAATCAACAGAAAAATTAACAAAAAGCATTAAAGTGTTGTACGTTGCAGTCAATATGCAACACTTTAATGCATTCTGTTGATTTTGTTGTTGATTTTGTCTGTATAGTAATTATTTTCCTTTAATCACCTTGTAGTCGTCCACAAAGAAATTATTATTCTTGATAATTTTTTAAACATGCTTATAAATTTCTTTATTTAAGAAAAATTAGAGAGGATCAGAGCATGAAAACAATAGAACAAAATTACAAATTGAATAAAGATCCAAATTTCAAAATTTTCTTTTTTTCATTCCAATTTTCTTAAATTCTTTATAACATAAGTGCATTACTATTTACTGCAATAAATTAGTCATTTTGCATAACATAACATAATTAGTAATTTTCATAGTTAAAGACACTCCAAGACTAGTCAAGATCCGTTAAAAGCCCGTCAAGACCGGTTAAGGTTCATAGAATTCATGTCTTGCAGAGTCTCACCTGTCACGAGCCAAGCCAAGCCGATTCATTTTAGGTTCAACTCGAGTTCGTGAAAGCTTGACTCGTAAAAATTAAACTTGATTCGGCTCATGTACAGCCCTACTCAGGGCTATAGGGGGCAACAAATAATTGCCCGAAAGTCAATAGCCCACTGCCAATGATGTGAGAACCGAAGACGACTACATCGCCTAGCTCGACTTGCATCCTTGCCAACACATAGAGGATAGTCGAGATAGGAAGAGCAACGGGGAGAAATCCCAGAGCGGTAAATGGCTGAACCAAGTGTTCGCCATGACAAGCAGGCATGATCCTCGTCCAGACCCACAGAATAGCCATCCTCAGCAGGTGAATGGTGTTCCAAAAGCAAACCAACAAGCGCTTAATTTATTCACCTGAAAGGGTCAGTATGCATCAAAGGTTAGGTTCCCATCAGTGGCGGAGCTAGGAAAGTTGTGAGGGGGGAGCGAAATTATACGGGGGTTCGGGGGCAGTGCCCCCGGGAAAAAAAAAATCGAGTCGGATTATGAAATAGACGAATCAGATCTACAAAAAACTTAAACAAACGCATTTTCACAATACCAAAAACATTAATAATAGAAGAAAAAGTAGTCAAATTTTACTATTACATTAATAAACTTATCAAAATGACGTCGTTTTGATTTATAAAAAAAAAAAGGCCCAAACACTTGAAACAGAGTCTTGTCGTCTTCCAAACCCTAGAACTCGGCCAGCCATGGGGGAGCAGAAGCGGACGAATCGAGCTCGGATGAAGACCCCTACTGAAGGAATTTCCGGCGCGGGGGGAGCGGCCGCTGCCTCCGGCTCCCCCTTGGCTCCGCCACTGGTTCCCATGTTATTAGGGAAAGTTCCGGAGGAAGAATTTTGATAGGCTCGAAAAGGGAGCTCGAGGAAATGATGGCCGGGAAGTAAGCTAGACGGCGAGTTCACAACCCATTCGACTAGAGACAAAAATATGCCACCCGCTCGAAAGAGCATGGTGTGCGCATCATTTCGAATGAGATGTCGAATATCTCAGCAAATCTGGCGAAAGTTACGTACATCACGAGTACAATTAGTCTTTATCTCAATTAGAGAAAGTTAGTATTTGGAACTGCTAAAGTAGGGGTCGAGATGATCTAACGTCGTTCTATCATTGAATCCAACGAACGAGGAAGTGAGATCAATTTGAAGTGAGATCAATCGATGGTCAATAAGCTGAACAAGGATCGAATGTCCGGGAGACAAAAAAGAAAGAAAAGAAGGTATCTTCTTTACTCATCAAAAGAGTCCACGGACACCAAATGCTGTTCAGGAAGTAGTCGTGTAAGTAGAGATGTATCAGAAAATAGTTGAGATGCACCGGTCAGGAAGAAGTTTTCTTACTTAACATGTTTTTGAGCCCCTTACCTCTCCGTGGTATATTATGAGTGTGTTCACTAAGCATGTTTTTCTCACTAAGCTTGAAAAAAGGTCAAAAACGATGTTTATTATGGTAATTTTAAAAACACCGTTTTCTCTCTCATACTTACTCCTTTTACATACCCGTAAACACACATTTATATTATATCAAACATCACATTAAATTACAACTATCGATCAATCTCTCTATCTCTCTCTCTCCATCACTATCATGTAATTATTTAAATTTTAAAGGACAAATAGGTAATTTAGATTTCTACCAAAAATAAAACTATGCTAAAAATTAACTATCCAAATGCACCATATAAGTTTGGTTTCCCCCTCCCCTACCCACATAGCATTCTTGTTATGTGCCTTCTATGAATAGCGCCTTTATCAGTAATATATGTTTAATTAACATGTCTTGATTATGTTGATGAATCAACTCGTGACCTTATAACACATTGGTCATAGAAATCGTTATGATCACCTTGATGTTATTATAAACATGTGAATATTCGGGGTCATTTCTGTGATTTTGTAGGCCATGTGTTAAATTTTAAAACTAAATTTTTTGTTTCATTTTTTCTATTATTAAATTAATCTTTTATCATGCACTTAAAATGTTATATTTTCTTCATTTCAAATTAATTTTTTCAGTTAAACTGCACATAATCTTACAAATATAGTTAAATAAACTCCTAGGTAGACAAATATAGAACTAGTGTTAAGCTCAAAAAATTTTGTGATTTAATTATTCTATTATGAGAAAAAGTGAATACAACAACAACAATAAAACAATAACTCCAATTACTTTGGGGTTAGGACCTCAATCCTTGAGTATGGTTTGAATGATAATGAAATTGTCTTGATCAGTAAATGCAAATATATAACAAGCATAATAACAGCAATGATAACCCAATCAAAATCCGATCAAACACCTGTTAACTTTTGGTTCTAGCCTCTAGAACCAAAAGTTAACCAATGCATATATCAATTGATGAACCAATGACTAAATCAAAGATTACATGCTCACTTTTATAGAAAGCTATCTGTTGACAAAATCCTTGGAATCCATCCAAACAAAAGCTTTGAAAGTGCGATGACAAATCAAATGCCTTGGAAGCCTGCCATGATCAGAGCTCTTGGATAAAGTATAACTCTAACAAAACAACAACTATCCCATCCAAGCTAAAGACTCAAAGTCATAACATGATAAGAGACAAGCACCCATGCATTAAAGAGTCAAATGCAATAGATATACAAAGAACAAAGTCTCTTGTTAATGACTGTTCAAGACAGTCAACCAAAAACTAATCAATCTTGATTGTTCAATAGAACTCTAACTGGTTTATTCAAGAATTATGTTAAGCAACATTAAAGGACCATCACAAGGAAGTTTGGACACAAGTACATTCAAATGGTCCACGGATCTACAAGACAAAAGCCGCAAAAAAGATGGTATAAACCAACGGCTAACCATATGCACCAGACTTCAACTAACAGACTCAGACCCGATCAAAGACTCAAAATGGTCCTTCCCAAGTCCTGATCTTCACCAGAATCTGAACCTTAATGATCCAACAATCCTTCTGTGAAGCAAGAAGGAATCAAGACTCCAACAGCTATCCCCTAGCAAGCTTCAAGAAAGTCAAATCAGAAAATCCAATTCTATAAGGCAGTCAACAAGGTCTGATCTATCAAGACCATGTTAATCCTCACTTAGACAAGCTGTAGCAAGACTCAACATAAGCCTGATTCAAGGCTTAAAACCAACAAGCCAACTTCTTGCTTCAACGGCTAAGCCATATCATCAATATCAAGGTATACATGCCAAAAGTCAAGTGTATACCGACCATCAAGTAAGTGTATGCCGCTCAGATCGTATGCTAAAGTGTACTTATGATTTAATTCATAATTCAAAAATTATGATTTAATATATAATTCAGACGTAAAAGGAAGATTGAAACATGAAATTAATAAAGACCTCCACATTGACCTGACAAGAAGAGCAAGTGGCATCATTTAATTGGTCAACAATCAAAGAATAATCTGACACGTTGGACTAGTCAGAGAATAATATCGAGTTAAATTTTTTTGTCAAAGAGGGGGAACAATGTTTTTTACTCCAAAGGCTAGTATTTCAAGTCTATATATACCAACTTTTCAAATGATCAAAACTTAAGATTTGCAAGCAACTCTCAGAGACTGCATAGAAGCCTAAAACGCTTAATCTAGAGATCTACAGAGAACACTTCTCAAATCTTCAAGCATCATCACTACATATCCGAAGACTTGAATATTTATCTTCATTGGAATATTCAAGAACCAGCTTTATTGTATACACAATTTGTAAAGCTTCCATTAGCTTAGATTAGAATTAGGTCGGGAAGCACAAACACATTTTTTATAGTATTTTTTTTTCTTTTCTAGAGATTGTAAAGTGACACATTGAGGTGTCGACTTAAGATTGAAATTTTGAGAGTTCCCAAGTTGTAAGAAACCCAGTTGAGGTGCAACCCGTGAACGTAAAACTGTGGAAGTTTCAGTGTTGTATTTATAAGTGTATTTGAGTTTATTGGAATAAAATAAGCCTTGTATGTTCAAGAGGAATATCACGAGGTGGAGCGAGGAGTGCTGGAAATCATTTAAAAAATCACCGTGTTCTTGTTTACTTTTTGCTTCATTGTTGTTGCTCAATATTTTTCTTCATTATCTTTTGCTTGTGTGAGTAATTCGAATAATTATCTTATGTACTATTGGCATCATCAACAGTGCTACGTGGTTAATCTGTTTATCCAAACTTCTACTACATTTTTAAATATTAATGAAGTGTACTTTTGAGATTAGATTGTCAGGCTAATTCAAACTCGTGTTATTAACCAAGTGATTGAGCCACAATATTTATAAAATACACCAAAATAGAAAAGCAGAAACTTATTTTAAAAAAGTGTACATTTTTTTGAATTATTTTATTAATTTATTACATATTTTGCTATATTACGTATCTAATCGGTTTTGCCAGGGTGTTGATAACACGGCCCAAATAGGCTCACTTACCGGGATTTGAGCAATTCTTCCTGTTGCTTTTACAGAACTCCCTTCATTTCCATCGGGCACTCGCCATCTAGTTGTGGGGGCATGCTTGCTCAACCGCTATGATACTTCTTAGATGATACTTTTTATATGGATACTTCGTAGATGGAGCGAGAATACGTTAAATAAATAGATCCAAGAAAATTTTGGGGCCCAAAAATTTGGAGATCGAGCTATGTGAATGTCATGAACTTTGCGTCAAAAACATAACTCATGCTTACAACTGATAACTTTAAAATTTTTGAGGTTTAAAATGCTAATGACCACTTGATTTAGTGGTAACTCCTCTTTTTTAACGAAAAATTATGTTGAATATATCTCCCAACTTTTAAATTCTATTTCTAACTTTAGAAAATTGTACAATATAAATAGTAAGGACTGAGATAAGACAAATGTCTTCTCTAACCTTAAAAAAAAAATGAAAATTAAGGATCAAAACTCTATTTAGTACTCAAGTACCTCAACATGCCAGTAATTTTTACCAACCCTATCTTCTGTCTTCATGTAGAATTAATTGTAAATCATCATTAATTCATAATAAAAGAGTACAAGGCATATATATAAGCTATAAATGGGCTTTAGCCATGGGCCTAAATACATCGTCTATTAGCCCCCCGCAAGCTGATCCACGCCGGAGGCTAGGGGCAGCTTGGAGAGCAAATAAGAAAACTTGGCAGTACTAAGAGGTTTCGTAAACAAATCTGCAGGCTGATCCACAGTAGAGATCTGATGGAGAGTGTGATGGCCATCAACAACTTGTTCGCGGACGAAGTGGCAGTCGGTGCCAACATGCTTCATACGATTGTGCAAGACAGAATTGCGAGCAACACATAAGGCTGATTCATTGTCACAGTAGAGAGCTGGCGGAGGATGTGAAATGCCGAGAGCATCCATTAAGTGCATAATCGAAAGAATTTTCGAGGTAGCAGCAGCCATGGCCCGATATTCAGCTTCGGTAGAGGAGCGGGAGACCCGAGGTTGCTTTTTAGTAGAACATGATAACAAATTTTTGCCCAAGAAAATGAGAAAACCAGAGGTCGAACGATGATCGTCTTCGTCATTGGCCCAGTCAGAATCAGAGTACACTCGAATTCAAAAATCACCCTTGGAAAAGATAAGACCCAGATCAATGGTACCTTTTACGTAGCGTAGAATACGCTTGAGAGCAAGAAAATCAGACTCAGTTGGATGGTGCAT
>JAOTQG010106077.1:0-12691 GCA_025631175.1 Iris virginica
ACTAGGTAGTGGAAGTAGGAGTTGTTTAACACTCCGAACCACTATATATGCTTGTGTGCTTTACTGTTTTCTTTCAAAGCTTTCATTTATATTCTGTGATTACAAAAGCTTTGCTTGCTATAGCTTGCTATTGTCACCAGTTGACATAGAAGCTTAGTTAGTTTGTTACATGTCCAGCATAAACACATAATAAATAATACAACAGCCCCAACTGGTATAAAATAATTATACTTTTATGAATACAGTTCTCTCATTAAGTTTGAATTAATAGGAAAATAGTTCAAAAAAAAAGGGTTTTAATGTCCTCTTATTCAACTCATTCCCCCTTAATCAAAATTACTTGGATTCAAATGAAATTACTCCATAGTATCCTGCCCAAAAAAAGTAGATGTACAACTTAGTGCTATTAATTAAAAAATTCAAATATATTCATGTGGGAGGGAGTGTTTAGTAATAGCCCAGGAAAATTGATAGTGGATCTTGTATTTCTTTTACTTTCTTCTTGCATATAGACATGCTTGTACAAACTACATATGCTATACAAGAAAGAACACCATATTAATGTGAAACCTCAGTTACAGTGAAACCTCTCTCAACTTTCTTTTCTCTCCCATCTCAACCTCAGTTACAGTGAAACCTTAGTTACAATTGCTTGCAAGCCCCAAATGCTTTTAATTTTTACCCTTCTTCATGAGCCATCATTTCTCTGACTCCACCTCTATGCAAAAAATAAATCCCCTTCAGTGCAAAGACGTTCATAAATCGGTCCTATTCTGAGATTTATTTCAAAAGTTTTGACTCGTACCACAGACTAACCCTCAAGAGAGGATCTAGACGAAACTGATTAAAAGAAAAAAATGAGCCACACAAATAACCTTTAAAGGTGCACATATCAGTAAACGAAACTGATTAAAAGCACCATATTAACCCAATTCCGCAACCCTAAACCCTAAACACGAAACAACATCAAAAAGGTGCACATATCAGTAATGTTCTTGAAATTGGTTAACAGTTTTCTTTATTTTCTTTTCACAATTTTTTGCAGGACATAACAACATCATACCATACTTGAGACAGTTAGAACACCAAAGGTATTTCATTTCTATGAAAATTGACTAACCCATATCAGAAATCACTACTAAGGCAAACCTTTAGGGAAAAGAAACCAAAACTAATGGGTGTAGCAAAGAATAATTGTACATGGAAATAATCTATTGCATGACTGAATTGAAATTAAAAAGGGGGGGGGAAGGAAACTTATCACTTGGAGCCAAGAAGGGCCTTGTTGAAGAGTTCGTACCTGCTGCTAGCAGTAGCGTGATGGTGGAGGAGGCGCAGCCGGAGTGAGGCCAAGACCTATTAGGGGGAGAGAGAGAGAGAGAGAGTCTGTAAGAGAGAGAGGATAGAGACGAGAAAGAATGATGTGAGACTTGGAAGGAAATCGATGGAGAACAAGAACCTGGTGGAGAAAGAGACTTGGAAGGAGTCCGAGGACGAGCTCGATGGAGATCGACCCCCTGGTGTGTGAGCGTGATATCGAGAGAGAAGGAGTCTGATTTTGGGGGACAAAAGATAGGATGGAAAGGAGAGGACTCTGAAAAAGATTTAGGTTACATTTTGCGAGGTTTCTCACCAATTAGACGCCATTTTTTTTCCTTTGCGTCATTTTTATGTTTTTAGTCGCAAATAAAAAACAGCGAACCAAAATTTAAATAAATTAAAAATTTTTCTTTCGACGTTTTTTTACTTTTCGACGCAATTTTTCAAAAATAAATTTAAAAAATATAAAAAAAATAAACAATTAGTGACTTTTTAAGTTTTATGTCGCAAGTTTGCGATTATTTTTATAATTTCGACGCAAGAGCAGATGAAAAATTGGGTCTCCTTTTTCCAGCAAGTTCTTGCGTCAAAATTTCATTTTTTCATCGCAAATATGCGACTAAAATAAATTCATCGCGAATTTTTTTGTCGCCAGTTTCATGTTTTGGCCTAGTGAAGGTGGAAAGGATCATCAATCAAAAACCATGAATGTGCTAGCATCTGCACACTGATGGCGGTCAAAACATGCAAAATCAAGAACATACTGGGGACTCGTGCTCATAAAGAGAGCACGAGTTTACGCTCGTAGATAGAGCCCACCTACCCCACTTTACCACTGGGGACTGGTCCGAGGATTGAGGTCGGCATAGGAGTGCTGGGAACTTGAAATTCAAAGCTTGTGCTCGTTAGAGGAGCACAGAAATGGAGTAAAAGATCATGAATAGAATATATGCTTGCAGATTGAGCACAAAGACATAGATCAGATCGAGCATGAAGAAAAATGTTCAGATTGGCCATAAAGAATAGAGCTCATGCTTGGGCATGAAGATAGAAGCTCAGATTGAGCATCATACGAGAAATATATTTGAATATTGAGAAAATTGGAGATTAAAAGGAATCAAGAGAAAAGGATAGCTCAAGGCGAGCAAAGAAATTTGAATTAATGCAGGAGCTTATGACGAGCAAGGGGACTCCGAAGGAGTAGAGGTGTATGGAAACTTGCAGAGTATCTCGAAAGAGAAATTACATATTAAGGTCCAGAAAGTATGGCCCTCCACGCGAGCATAAATACTCTTGTGTATGACCAGGGGACTACTGTAGATACCATATTTTTCATAGCTCTTGGCGAGCAACCACAGGGAGCATGGCGCCGACCATGGAGACCTAGATTGAGATTGGATATAGGATCCCTAGAGAGCATAGGAAGCACTGGGATGATCAGAGAACCATGTGGCAGCAGACCTAAGGTCAGCTGACGAGCAGAGGTCAGCTGACAAGTAGACCAGAGGTTGGCTGACGAGCAGAGCATGGGTCAGATGACGACCAGAGGTCAGGTGACGACCAGAGATCAGATGCCGAGCTCAGAGAATGACGAGCTCAGAGCATGACGAGCTCAGAGCATGCCGAGCTCAGAGCATGACGAGCTCAGAGCATGCCGAGCTCTGAGCATGCCGAGCATGATGAGCTCCGTACAGACCATTCCCCACCATGACTCTAAGGCTGGAGGTGTAGATTTACATCAGGAGTGAATGACTGTAAGCAGTCTTCTGCTTGCTTACAGCTTCTTGGATCTTATCACTTTGGAGCCTATATAAAGGGACCTACCCAGTAGGCAAAGGTACGCTATTCCATAAGCCCAAACTCTCCTCTATACGTGATTCTCTATGTTGCGGAAAGGATTTGGTATTGATTATCACGCCGGAGCTGTTTGGCAAGGGCGACCCCCTTGCCCTCAGTAACGTGCGTTCATCTTTGACAGGGTACAGGTGCGAGCAGCAGTTGCGGAGCATAGGAGCTGGTCGCCGTGTTCGCTGAGCTTGTGGAAATTCTGTGTAACAACACATCTCTAGGATTAGATTGCACCCGAAGAATGACGATCAACTACTATCGAAATTCTTCCTTAAGAATTGAAGAAAGTTGTAGAGTGAGAGAGAGTAGAAATGAGTGAGTTCCAGTGTCTAGGAATACTGTTGGAACCCTATTTTATAGGCCCTTACATACCCCTTCCCAATGGTGGCAACCAAATGACTTGATCATTGAAATTTGAAATTCCAAAAACTTTCGCTATAGCGAACCAGACTTCGCTACGGCAAAATTCCGTAAACGTCATGCCTTTTGATTTTCAAAAATGTGACCGTTGCCAGATCTGCTATAGCGATATTTTTTGCTATTAGCGAAATTTTCAACGTCAAAATGTTCCAACTCTCAGTCAAACTTCGCCATAGCGCTCCAAAAGCGCCATAGCGTTCTGAAAGGAATCGTCGTGACGTTTTCCGACTTTTTTTGACATATCTTTAATCCTCAATATAGGATATTGATCCTAATTAACAGTTATGAACTCATTTCTGCCTTTAACATTGCATCTATTTTATAAAATTCCAACAAAAGCGATCAAGGTGAAGGCATATGCCATAATCGGTCAAAGATGAGCATCTGGATCGTGAAAAGAGTCTTGGGAAAAATACCATCGACTATGGATAACCTCACCAAAAGCAAACTCCCATTCATTGCCCAAAAAAGCAAGTGCGAGCAACCTACGTTCATCGTCTAAATTAGCTCGCTAGGAGAGTTGGCCAAAAGACATCACCAATTAACTTGCCACTTGAAAGCGAAATATAACTTGGGCACTGGAATCAGCACCAAGTAGAGTCTAAGTCGTCCAAAAAGCCCTCCTCACTGGAAAAATAGCCGGGCAAGACGAAGCCTTAAAATAACCGACCTACAAATTGGTCGTGATTCGCCGAAGCGTGGAGGAAATTCCAAACAGTAGTGACCACGAGCGAAAGCGTAAAATCAAGTTGACTAAGAATAACTTCAAAATTCATCGTCGGCGAGAGCTTAAGCCGCCCATGCTCTGGCGGAACACTCAGCTCGCCCCAATTTGTTGCCGACCGACTAGCCGAAAGGCAGGAGAGGTACTTTCTTCTTCACATTACTTTTATTCCCGCACTTAAAGCATGTGGGCCTTATACTTGCTTTTCCACCTAGTCAAAAAGATCCACTGGCCAACAAAGAGTGATCAGTGCAACCTTTGATCGTGAAAATATGGTCAACAATTAGGCTATAGTTTAATAATATGACTTAAGTAATTTTATTGACATCGGGGCTTAGCAGCCCACCTTTTTAATAAACGGCTAATACGATGAACATTTGAAATACAAGGACCAATTGACATTTTGGCCCTGTAAAATTTAGCCCAGTGGCAATTTATAATTTCATGATGAAATCATCTTACGTGAATTTTGCATGACACTCCATGCTGAGGAAAAACTGTGCGATTAAAAAAATTCGACTTACTTTGCATTTTAGCATCACAGTTTAGTCTATTTTTATAAATAGCATATTTTATTATACTCTCTTGAAATAATTTATCGAGCATATATGCTAAAAAATTCAAGTAAATAATCTCTCGTTATTTTCTCGAATTTAGGGGGAGTACTACGGTATACACCATAATTTTAAATTTCTAAAATAGCATCCGTAAATTGCAATGATACAATTTATTTACTTACGTTGTGTAATATTGCGCGCAAAAAGTTAAATTTTTTTATTATGCCATGATGTATTATAGAATCACATGCTTTGATACATTTCATTTGATTGTTTTTTTTGCATATAATGTATGCGAGCTCGTGATCGAAGCATCAATTCGAGATATACACGAAGCTAATGATATTTTCGCGATGCTCGACATTAAACGAAGAGTTACTTGTGAATCGAGGACAATGATTTATCAAAGCATGGAGACATCCTTGACTCAGGGACTATGTTCAACAAACCAAACGAGATCATTTTACTCTCTTCTCAAAATAGAAATTGCATGAAGTTCTGCTCGACCAAGAAGGAGGGGAGTGCGAGATCGAGAATTTGCGATCTTAAATTGAGTCAAATTGGAAAATTTTCCAAGCACTCACTCTATCTTGCTCGAAAATCGAGCATAATTAATCAAAATACCAAACACTCCTCGTGAATCGGGGTTACATACAGCGACACTCGAGAATTGCGAGGAAATCCTCAAAACTGAGACACTGTTCGATAAATTGTGAGCTCCTTATATTTTTCATGTCTTTTCATAACTGATTGCATTTGAACAATGAGATCGAAAAATTTGCGATCATGAATACGAGATAAGCTGGAAAAATTGCCAAAACGCTCGTCTTTCCGACTGGCACAAGGTGTTAATTACGGAGATTGCCCTCGCAAGATCGATGATTGCTTAGAAAAATTGCACAGCAATGTATAGCGATCGTTGCCTACGATAGTTGCCTACCTGATCGGCACGAGAAAAATGTGAAGGCTTATCTCAATAGTTGCGAGAAAATCCTCGATAGTCGCGAGAACTGACCGAGCTCCTAAATAGGACCTAACGGGTTCGAGAAGAAAAATTGCTACTCACCCAACACTGGGTTTGAGAAGAAAATTTGCCGCTCTCCCAAGAATCTCGATATTTTGCGAGAAAATCTCTCGATATTTTGCGAGAACTCCTCTCGATATTTGCAAGAAACACCTAGTAATCTCTAGGAAAAATGAGCAGAATATGGCGGTCTCTTGAAAATTGATATTGACCGAACAAGAATAAACCTGGTTGTGAAATTAATTGATGTGAGCAGAAAATACTAAATCCCCGATCGAGTAGTGCAAACGCTTATCCAAGATGGTATAGCGGTTAAGCCTAAAGACTTCACACTCATTTTCGAGGGAAGTAGGCATACCTCACAAGCGAAGAATATCAAGCACAAAAGCATGCAGAGGAGATTTTAGAAAAAAATGAAAAATTCTAAAAGCTCTGCTGCGAGCAAGCGTAGTGAGAGATGAAGTCGATTCGAACACCAGTCTCAGCCAAAGGTGCAAAAGAGAACAAACCTTACTCGGGAAAATAAGCAAGGAGCATGTCACTATGAGCAAGAGTAAAAACTGTACGAAAGGAACTAAATGGGAGTATCTCAAAATGGGTGAAGCGATCAAGCTGGCAAAAATGAAATTTTTGAGAAACTCGAAACGAGTAGCTACTAAGCAAATACTACAAATATGGCATCAATTCGAGTAGCTCATACAAAGGCGAATGCAACAAAAGCAAGGTATTTCGAGGAAGATAATGTACATGCATGGGAATACTTAGACTACAACGGACGCGAAGAATTGGGGACTTCCCCAAGCATCTGAAATACGAAGGCGATTCTTAAAGAGCTCTTTGGGCTCTTTGGGTTGGTCACGTGAATCGCGCACCAAAGAGTTTAAATTTGAAGAAATGATTGATCATACTCACAACAAAATCCTGAAGACAACGGCCAAGAAAATTACCCTCTCAGCTCTGGGAAGAGAAGATTCGAGTAATGAGATGGTGAGTTAATCTTGCCTCAAGAAGCTAAAGCCTTAAAGAGAAATACGAGCACGAGTTTCTTTGTCGCTCGAGAATAACTCTTATGTCCCTCAATGCAAAACAACGAGAGATCCGGGGGACTTAATGAAGAATATCATATTGAAGACATTTGGTC
This sequence comes from Iris virginica, assembly GCA_025631175.1. Lineage (NCBI taxonomy): Eukaryota > Viridiplantae > Streptophyta > Magnoliopsida > Asparagales > Iridaceae > Iris > Iris virginica. The sequence continues at coordinate 7,035 of JAOTQG010106077.1, forward strand.
ATGGACAATTATTTAACGTCGAAGAACGAGCCTAAAACATGAGGAACGAAATCCAACAGCGACTGTCACTTTGTGCTCGTAAGGTGAGCAAGATTTTGTGAAAGAAATGAGTGTGCAAGATTTTCGTCGCACGAGATAAAACTCTTATATGTCCCTCCATGCATGCATAAATACTTGCGTGTAGGTCCAGGGGACTACTGGAGATACCAAAAAGTCAAGTGACCTAGCGAGCATCAGAGTGCTCGATAGTGGGCTCGGGACCATCCCGAGATCAACACTTAGCATGATATTTGGAGTATAACTAAATGGCTTGCGACCATCGACATGCTCGGTACGCGAGCGAGGCAACATAAGACCCCTTGGCGATATAAGGGGATGAAAGTCTCCCCCGGCGCGACGAGGACAGGTGCCCGCAAGGCAGGCACACAGCCGAGATGACCAAGGTCGAGTACGCATAGAGACCATAAACGGCGACCACTTTATAACTCAGCCCTGGGCTTTGAGAGACTTGTGAGGAAACCTTCTCATTGGTCGTCGACCTATCTTGCTCGATATTTGGCGAGCAACGTGGGCGACCAACATAGCTCGAGACCTTGCGAGCAACATCGACTATCAACCCTGTTCGAGATATTGCGAGCACGTCGACCACTATTACATTATACGAGCACTCCCGCTCGAGAATTCATGTTAATCTAGGAGAATCTCCTCTAATTAATGTTGAATATCTCGTAGAGATCCATTCCTATTATAACTCTTATTGAGTTATCATATTGGAGAGCAATCAGAATTCTTGCCAAACTCTACATCCTGTAATTAAGGAAGGCAGTCAGGAATCCTCTCACACAGGGAAAGGGACTCCTCAAGCTCCTATAAATATAAGCACTACCCCGTAGGCATAAGGTATGCAACATCTTGCCCCTAAACTCTCACGTGAATTCTCTCGTTTCATCTTTGAACTCGAGTCTTACTCTAACGCCGGAACGGTTTAGCATGGAAACTCCCCTGCTCTGTAACGACGTCTTTATCTTGCAGGTTCTATAGCCGCTGTGATCGTCATCAGCGATCGCCTAGCTCGCCGCTGTCCGCCGAAAAAAGTATGCATCATTATCATAGTAATTTATTTTCTTTTTAAAAAGAATATATTCCTAAATGTTCTCTGGTCTTCTTTCACTCTCATCATTGTGTTTAATTGCAATAAATTTTTTAATAAAAAATTGATTATGTTTTAAAAATTAAAAAATATAAAGAATGAAAAAAGTATATTAAATATATATTAAAATAATATAAAATAAATTTTTTTTGCACTTACGCTAATTTGCAACAAAATGGAGAATAGTGAAAAGAGAAACATTATTGGTAAAGGAGCGCCTTTAGTTTCTTCGAATTTACTCAAATCATTACCAACCATAATAGTAACAAATAACCTAACTCCTGAAAGAACTCTCTTACCGAATAACGACCCAGATCAGATCTCTCTCTCTCTCTCTCTCTCTCTCTCTCTCTCTGTATTCTATCGAAGCGTTCGAAGATCTCTCTCTCTCCGTTTCTCAATCTACATGAGCTAAGGTTCGTTTCCACTCATGCCATTTTCAAGCAATTCCTTTTTTTCTGAAGTAAGAATCTAGACTGGTTAAGATTTGGGCGTTTGGATATTGTGGCTTTTTCTTGTCTTTGTAGTGATCCAAGCAAAATATAAGAGAGATGGAGGGAAAAATTAATGTGTGAAAGTGAAAAACAAGTACCCATCTTCTTGTTTCTGTATGAAAATTTTGATTTTACTCTTTGTTTTATTTTTTTTTAGCTGCAATGGGACTGTTGTTGGAGTGGTGGCAAATTTCATGCTTGTTTTGATCAACTCTAATCAGTTGGATTATTGGACCGAATAAGAACTCGAATGTGTGTTCTTGATTCTTGGAGGGTGGAAGTTAGACATTTCTTCTTGTAACACATTTTAAGCAAGATAGAGTGGCAAGACATTTTAAAGATTAGCTAGTGGTTATTGATTGATATCTGGTGGAGATTAGTTTGTTCGATGGCTCTTCATATAAGTTAGAACGGAGATGGTCAATAGTGAAATAAAGACAGATATAATTGCATATGCACATGGTAAAGCTCTTGAGAGCTCAGGCACTGGATTAGGTATTCCAAGGGAGCCTTCGTTCTCAGGTTGGTGCGATGAAAATGGGGTATTCCATTTTGACCCTCAACTACTAGAAGATGTGGATGCTACTTCTGAAGAAGACTCAGATTTTGAATTGCCTTTGCTTCAACAAGGAGGGTTAGAGGCAGAGCGTGAACAGCACACTGAGTTCGATCGGGGAAGCGCACAGAAAATCACTGTTGGTAATGATATGGATGCTCTTTCTGTTCGTGCTGTGGGAAATGGTAATCATAAGTATGCCCCGTTTGATGTTGAATATGCTTCGCGAAGGGAACTAGATTTTTCAAATAGTGGATTTGATGATTCTGTGTGTAACCACGAAGCTTCACCACACAGTTCCAAAAGTCCGGTTTCTGTTGCTGATGTTCTCAAGACGCTATTTTTAATTCTTGTCTGGTACACCTTCAGTACATTCCTGACATTGTAAGTTTCCTTTTCTTCATCACCAGTCAGTCCTGTCTTGATTCACTACTCCTATTTGTGCTCCATTAACAACTCTGTATTTCATTTATTTTTTATTTATTTTTTTCAATCCTAAGCAGGTATAACAAGACTTTATTGGGAGATGACATGGGAAAGTTCCCAGCTCCCCTACTGATGAATACAGTCCACTTTTCGATGCAAGCTATATTATCAAAGGCCATCACATACTTTTGGTCACAAAACATCCATTCAACTCCAACTATGTCATGGAGGGATTACTTTCTGAAAGGTAATCTACTGAGTTTATTTTATGAACTTAATTAGGTCGGTGTTCGTTTATTATTTGCTATACCAATTTCAACAATTGTTTATGTTTAATTTGTAACATAGCTTGATACTGTAGATGACGGACATTTTGTGCATGTGATTTTGTTTGTTTGATTTATTTTTTCCCGATTTTTGGTGGTGGTTGAGTTGGGGGGTCGAGGGTTGTAAATACTAAACCTCATCATGTGGTTAGCCTCAATTTTCATTAACTTTCTGTTGTTTACTTTGCTAATACCACCCCAGAGCTAACGTGAAGATTTCACCACCATTAGAAAGGGTGTTGGGCAATGTGAAAAAGGGATTTTGAATAATCACAATTACACTTTGCAATCACCTTATTGTCAATTGAAGTTGACATCTTATGCTCTATAATTAATTAGAACAAAAAATTTAACGTCAGTTCCCTCTTCTCCTTGTCCAGTATATAGCTCTATATACTTAGTTTTTTCTTGTACGAATAACACACCTCTCGCTCTATCTCTCTCGCTCTAAGAATAGAGTAATTATGACTCAAGCTCTAGATAATCTGGACAGATTGGTGTATGAAATCATATTTGTGTTCATCATATTATCGAATGACCTAAGACCCCTGTATTTGGAGGGTATATTTCTCCTTGAACTGGTGGAGTCAAAAGGGATTTAATGAATCTTAGCTCGAATTTTCTTCTAATTCCAGTCCAAAGTTTGTATGTCAATTGTAGAGAAGATCGAGTTACATTATTGTAATTTCAATCAGAAATTTTATGCAATTGGTTATCGGGTCTTGCATCTCAGGTTTGGATTAATCAAAGTTCCTCGTTTCAACCTGATGTTTATTGGCCTCAAATAAACAATATTTGTAATCATTTTTCCTTCGTGTCGTTGGATGTGCTCGGAGTATGTTTGCCTGTTTACTTGTATCATGCATGTGATTTTACTGTCCATGTTTCATTAATGTAGCTTGTTAACATTAGTTGACCTTGATTTCTTTTGGTATAAGTTTCTTATATTTGGACTTTTATCACAATGAAATGCCGTTAATTACATCATAAATGAATTATAAAGTAATACTCCTCCATCCCAAAATGAGGGTAAATTTTGAGCTATTAGTGGAAATTTTGTAAGTTGACTTATAAGCATTATTAATGGAACATAATTACCCTTAGTGCTACCATCATAGCTTTGCTAGAGAGCAATAAATGGAAAGGCATATTCAGTACCTTAATTAGAAAATTGGCTCATTTGGGAAGAAAATTTCTAAACTTGACACTCATTTTGGGATGGAGGGAGTGTTTCGTGAAAATTTTGACGGAGTATTAATATTATGCAACAAAAATCTACCAAGAAGTTGCATCCTTTTGGCTAGTTCTTAGAGACCTCTCTTATGAAAACTCAAACTCTTTCTTTGAAAACGGGAAATAAAGTATAAAACAATTAGCTACCTGAAAAGAAATCACCTGTAATTTGTGAATTCTTCCTGCTAATGGTGCTGCCATTGTTCAACTCACAATGTCAGAAACGGGGTGCCCTACTTCACACCCTTGAGAAAGAAACCGCTTAGGCTCCCATATTTTTCCAAAAAAAGTAAAAACCAAAGGAGAAAATTGACACTTGTGCTCGCCATATCATACTCTAACATAAAAAAAGGCGAAGTTGGGAGTATTGTTACCACCTCTTTAGCATGAACTTTTTCCTTTCTTTTGTACAAAAAAGTCAAAAAAAATTTGTAGCCTGAAACTTTGAAAGCCTTCAATTCCTCAAGAGATAACCCTCAATCTACATCCAAACAAGAGTGGAAAAAAGCCATAGAAAATTCCTCAGGCCCTGGAGCCTTATTCGCATCTGATCAGAGGTTTTTCTTTTTTTGATTAAAGGAAAAGTTTAGTAGAAGAAGGAGAATAAACAAGGCAGAAGTCCTCCATAAGAGAACCGGATATATAAAAGAAAAGCTTAACACAGACTAAAACAAACCACAAGAAGCTAAAGAAATATAATTAACATGAAAAAAAGTTTCTAGTGGAGCGCTGCTGTCAATTCTCTACTCAAATCCATCAAAGAAATTTTCCTGATAGCACCCAACGCAAGAAAGCACCAGCACCTCTTTGGGTATCTCAATTAAAATACCAATAAATGAGATTCAGTGTAAAAACATTATTCTTAATTGGAACAGTAGAAATGCAGTCAAGAAACTTGTAGAAGTCTCTTTGCTCGATCTTTTTGCTGGAGCAAAGCCTCTCCATCCTACTGCAACTCGTATTTAACACAAGCTACCTATCAAGAGCCTCATCATTAGTAGATGAGCTCCTCATACGCATGGATGTAAGGAAATCTGTTATTGCATTAGTGCTTATCATCATAGGCTTCCTAATTGTTAAGTTACCTACTCATATAAAAGCCTAAGCTTTTAGATAGAGACCCAACTATGTATATTAAGCCATGACCTGCCACTTTAAAGAATTACACTTTTACCCCTTTTAAAAGTTTAGTGAAGACTTATGGGTCCTTAGGGCTGAATGATATCGTACAAGGTTTGTTGGACCAAAGACGACATCATACGCTAAACTTACCTCATCACTTCATTGGCGGACCAGCGGAGGGATATGATTGGAGGAAGGGAGGTGGAGAAAGAGTTGGAGGGATGGGGGGGGGGGGAGAGAGAGATAGAGAGAGAGAGAGATAGAGAGAGAGAGAGAGAGAGAGTACAGGCGACGGGCCCTTCTTATACAAATTTCCCCTGGTTTTTTTTTTTTGCCCTAATTTTTAAAAT
>JAOTQG010106088.1:0-12689 GCA_025631175.1 Iris virginica
ATAATAGAGTTAGATAGATTTTTTTTCATTTTATATTTGTTTGGGTATGTACCGAGACATAAGCCTCATCCTCCATCTCTTTTACTTCTTGCATTTTACTTGCTTTCATCACCCTCGCATACTATGCAAGATAAAATTAACCTTACAAGCTTATAAAACAAGAAAAGAAAAGATTTTTGTTCATTTCTTTTCTTTACCTCTTTAAAGGGCCACCCCTTTTGTGATATCACATGCTCTTACTCGAAAAAATATTTTTGAAAAGGTTTTCCTTTAAAAAACTTTTGATTTTCCAAAAATCTCTATTTTTCCTAGTCTCCCTAGAGACCGCACACATGCACAAAGTACACTTGCGTCTTCCATCACCACCTGATGAGTTTTTTAGAAGGGACTATTGGCTACCAAACCTTTACCCGACCAATGGATGCATCACCCCCCTACTGGTACCATAACCGATAACGAGGGGCGGTACCATGGCAACCCATGTCGAACAAGCACTAGATGTAATGCACTCCTTAAAGACCGGTCAGTTTGTTTGTTCGAGATTTCCAATCAATTCAAAGTGATCAAAAATTGATTAGGTTAAACTTCATACGTATTTTTTTTTTTCAAATCTCGTGCTTTACTTTCTTGATTAGGTTATAAGTTGGAACTTGATTTTTTGTTACATAAAACACTGTCATTGATTTTTTGCGAATTTCGTGTTTTTTGTTACATTATGCATTTCAAGGTAGTTTTGGTGGCCCTCTGTAACTTATGGTTGTCCTATTTAAATTGTTATTTTTTGAGTGTTGTAGCCTTATAGAAAATTTTTGTAACCTTCATTGTCATATTTTGTACACCCCTTTTAGCGCCTAAAATGTAATTTCCAAGCTACATTAGCTTTGTAACCGATAATACCATATAAGACCACAAACTTATCTCCAATTGTGATTTCCCATATAATGACCGATGTTTTAACTGTTTTGTAGGACTAATGTAAAATAGGTTTAAGCTCGACCTATCCTCCTTTGATTAGGGCATTCTTCAAAAAATTTGATAGTGTAGCTTTATCGAACACTTGTGTAGCTATCTTTTAAGGTATATTAATCTGTAGTTTTTATTACGATGTTTATGTTTTTATGAAAAGATGATATGAAATGGTTTCATAGGGTGTGAGGGCAGATTTGAGTTCATAAGAAAATTTGAACTTCATGTTCACGTGAGTTGTCTTTCTTCAAAATAAAGGAAATGAGAATGGAGGGTACAAAAAAATGGCTGGAGAAGGTACATCCATGTAATGCTGTTTGTGAATTTGCCGCACGGGCGTCAAAATTTGGACATGATTTTGTTCTCGAGCCTTCCAATTTTTTTGGGGGAGTGTTGGAGCATGAACACTTGTAATTTGGAAAATGGGCAGGAAGGAATATAACCATAACAAATGAGGACTCATTCTTTCAGGTGGACTGTGACAAAATGGTCAAAGGTATATAAATAGTGGTGGGCCATAGAAGAGGAGTAAAATAGACATTCAAAGGATTTCTCATATATATAACTCATATAATTCCATCTGATATGGTCAACAGTATTATCTGTCACAACCTTTTGGAAAAATGGGTGTCAACCCATGTTAGAGCCATTATAAAAGTAGGTCCTACTACTCCGATAAAGTAGGACCGAGTGAATCCTAGTGCTTCGGTGTGGGGGCTACGACATAGAAGGTCAAACGACTAAATTGCTCGAGAGAGTGAATATCAAAATTGACCGTGAAAATGGTTCGTCGAAGTGGATGTGTGGGTGTTATCCCACATGGAGAGAAAAAGAAATGCAAAGAGTGTTTATAAGCATTTGTGTTGGATCTAAGGACATGCCCTTAGGAGCATCCAAGTTTTGTAGAGGGTGAAGACTTACTTACGCGCCGCCGCCGGCTCGGCTCGCTTCGGTCGGTCGCGTGAGTGTGTTGCCTTGGCTCCATGGTAAAAGATTTTTTACTATCTTTCCAGCAAATTGAATTTGAATTCAAATCCATAAACTGATGTCATTTAATTGCATTCAGTGTGGGTTTAATTCTCTGATCTGTAACCTCCTATAATCAATACAGATTAATGATCATTATTGATCACTAATTGCTGGATTAATCATGGGTGTAGATCACAGTATATATAGAGGAGCTGGAAGCCAAAGGAACAGATAGAAAATATGTCTTCTCTCTACTACTGTCTCTCTCTCACTCGATAACTCCCTGCATCAAGTTCTCGTTGCTCGAACACGAACGGCACGTGCTTCGCCGGCGTGTTTTACGAAGGAGTCCTGGGAGGCGATTCTGTCCGATTAATCCGAAAGCATCGGAGGGCGAATACGCTTTAAGGAAATCGTAACTATTACGAGATCCTTGGGTAACCTTTTATCGAATTCTATTCCGTACGATTTCCTTTCTTTCGTTTCAGTTTTGGTTATATGTACTAATATTGTCTAACACATATCACAACATATAATGGACATGATAAAGATAGTATGGTGTTAGATTGGTATCTCGACTGTAGAACCTGAAGTTCTATGAAAGCAATGATCACATGTTGACTTGTTTGTCCACATAGGATACCGTCAAGACTACTCCTTTTAATGATTATAAGGGCAAAGATACGCCATATGAAAGATTTATTTAAGTCAAGAAGACTGGATTGACGTCGAGGGTAGATCATTGCCAATTGACACTTATTGCATGTCCTTGAGTATTATTGTTAAACATTTGGGATGTTCATTTCTTATAGAAATGTTTAATTGCAAGGGAGTGCATGGACTTTGGTAATGCGCATCAAATCCTCATTTTCGTATCGCACAATGTAAAATTTATATGCATCCATTACGTTTAGGCCAACTACTATCCAACATTACTATACGTTATAGTTGTTGTCGAAATGCAAGAGGGTTTCATTCACAAAAATGTTTGAGGTTAGAAGTATATGTGCCAGTTTCACTGGCCAACGTACCGAGTCGAGGCCTCAACATTGGATGGTTATTTTGTCGAGATCATCCTATTATCCACCTTGTCAGGCGATCCTCTGTTTATATGTTTTTGCAGAATGTCACTCTAATGTGACAAATCTTCCCGCCGTTAGGGGGAGAAAAGAACGTGTACACCAACATTGTGGAAGAACGACGTGAATTGGTATGGTACGACCCTACATTATCTCATCATGATTCCTTTTATTGCCCATGAAATAATATGGCACGTTTACTCTGAGATATATATGCCAGACTCATCCTTTGATTGAGATAGAGTAAAACGATAATTGATATTTGCTGCATATACACATGCAAATTCACGGTAGTTATTGAATAACGCATCGCACACCAGAAATTTGTGTTTCATATCCAGAAGATATGCTTGATGTTCCTGGAAGGCTACGCTGTGATATGGTACATTGACATTTAATCAATCATTTTCTTCCTAGCCCGAAAGAAGGGGAGAAAAGTCGGTTCGGAGGATTCACATCCCTAGAAGTAGATGATATGGCGCACCTAAATCCTACTATTACAGCTAGCATCGCCGTCTCTTTTAATCCAACTCTCAAAGTTTATTCTCGAATTCGAATTATGGAGTTGTTTGGAGATGATATTTAGGGGACGCCTCAAATGCCTATATCTATACACTATAAATGTAAAGATAAGATATGCTATTGAAATGAGATTGCATCGATAAAATAAATAAATAAATATATATATATATATGAATTTACGTTTTATGGTAGCTATTGAAATCAAATTTAGCGATAGAATTGAACCACACTCCATTGATGAGTACCAACATTGAGATAACTTTGTTGATAAATTCCAATGTAGAGGTGATTGGTCAAAAGGGGAGATATCAACCCAGTATGTGTTTTGTATTCCTTGGCAATAAGGAGAGATGTCTAGACCCACCTCCTAAGAATCTGAATTGGCAGTTCCCACACTTCCGTTCAATTGAGTAGTTTTCGAAACTTTTGTTTTAAAAAATCGTATTATTTTCGTTTTCCGTTTAATTAGGATTGGAGTAAAACATTTCGGCCCAAAACTGACCAATTTTCTTGTAGATCAGCTGCAGGGTCATGGAAAAGGAGTGTCCGGATCCGGGAACCGGGAGATGACCGTTGAGTGGAAGCCAGCTGGGTAAGTACTGAACCACGTCAGTTCAGACATTACTCCTCGTAGATCGTGATCTTTGTACAGTGTGCACATAAACACCCAACTGACCCCCACATTATACTGTACAAAAAAAAAACATGAAAAAAATTATACAAAAATACGTACATGACATACGTTTGCCCCGGCCTGCCCCAAACACAGGCTTAAGAGCTGCTGCTGTAACTTCTTGCGGCTCAAAGCTTGCCCTTTGAATCATAACCGTCCGATCCCCTGACTCCCCGCTTTCCTCTACTTTCTCTCTACACAAAAACAAAACATTAAATTCTAAAAGAAAAAAGAAAAAATGTTTCCCCCCCACCCCATCAGGTCCCACCTCCCTCTTCCATCCTAAAAAAAAAAGAATCCCCCTTCTATTTTCTTCTCTCTCTAGATTCCACTGTCTGGGTTTCTCTATTCTTTTCTCTTTAGTGAGCTTAGCAAGACTTGGGTTTTAATGGTTGTAGTTTAAGTTTGAAGCTTTATTAGTTGGAGGAAAAATGTTAATGGGTCTATTGCAACTTCTACTTCTTCTTTTAGCTGTCTCAACTGTTTCTGCTGACCATGGTGAGCTCCCTTAAGCTGTTTACTGTTTACTGCTTATATTTTTTGTTTCTTTATTCATAAATAATTAGAGCTTTTACTTGAATTCATGTTATGCTATTCCTTTTTCGTTCTTGCCTTAACTCAATGTGTAGACTTCTGGGTCAGCATTCAGTTCTTCCCTTAATTTGTTTCTTAGTGGAGAGAGGGGGGTGGTTATTTTTGTTTATCACTCACTAGATACCCATTTTGTGGTAGTTTCTTTCCAAAATGTTATCTTTTTGTTGCTTTCACTCACATCCATGACTTGTTGGACGTTTGTTACCCGTTACTAACTTCCTTCCTTCAAGTTGAATTGTTGAACTTTTTCTTATTTGGAATATCTGCTTGTTCATTTCAGATACCTGTTTTTAGGGAGTGTAGTGAAGATTAGGTTTTTAATCATTCAATTTGCATCTTAACTATTGATTGTAGACTGGTCTTATTAATCTCTGATTTGGGAAACTTTTGTCTTCTACTGCAATTTGTTTCTTTAATTATTCCTATTTCAATGAGTATCTGCCTTTCTATCTGTATGGGGGCATTGTGTAGAATTTGATTCCAACGTAGATTTGTGCTTGAAAATGAGGAGTTTATGTAGACAAAAAAAAAAGAAAAAGAAAAAAAAAAGAAAGAAACATAAACTGGGCTATTGAAAAACTTTTGAATGCCATTAATTTTGAATATTTTAGCAGTCCCTTTTCAGTTTTCACACTGCCATTGAGGTTAAGGTTAAAGAGATAGAGCATTCTTCAATGTTAGTCTTCTCCATACTTACCAATATCTATCTTATAATCTGTATTCCCCAATTTTTCGTCGACAACCTTCATTTACATTGCAAATGCAGTTTCAGCTCAAGTAAAATGCAAAGGTGAAGCGGACCATTAGATCAAGGCCACTATATGTATTTGGGAGGGTACTCTTGTCCTGATAAGCTTAGGTAAATGGATAATTTAATTCTATTGTATCATGCGAGCTATTTAATGTGTAAGCACATCAATACTGACAAACATTGCATGTATGGATTTCTTCCTACTCCATGTGTCAGTCCTACCATCAGTGCTTTTAAGTTTAGTCCGTGTATACTAGCTATTGACAAGGAAAAAGACTTATGAAGGAAATTTATGAGCATCCATTGGAATTATGATGACTCAATTTTTTAAGTGCACCCCCTTAGTACTCCGTAGTTGCACTTTTGCCCTTCTTTTGCTTGCAAAAGTATCCTCCTAAATGTATTATAAATCTTCAGTCAGATGGATGCTTATGCACATTTTGTACCTTCTAAAAGGCCCTACCGTTTCTCTCCATCAAAATGGTCCAAAACAAGTACATGAGCTGCAATTTAAAGGTTTTCTGCACTCTTGGTGGAAGGACCAGCTCCATCAGCAGTCTCTTCACCGACCTTGGCATGAACCATCAGTTTTCATTTTTGGATGGAAACCTTATAGGCACAGGTTGAATGCCACTTTATGGTAGATCTTGGATATTTCTGCCACAATATAAACAAGAGCAGGTTTTAGTCCAAAAGAGTTGAGCTTTTGCGGATTTACTATACTTATGCTATAAGGAATGAAACATTTTAAGTGTGAATTCAGGGATAGTGGCATGTTTTTGTGATAACTCATATCCCACATTGGGTGGAAATGGAAAATTACTGCGACATATCAGGTTGTTCCCTACTACGACTTAGTACCAACTTATCAATTTATTCATGGATTTTTGGGTGGGCCTGTGGTGGGCTAGTGGATCCTTGTTGCTCGGTGAGCTAGTGGGCGGACGATGGTAACGGACCAAGTTTTCGGGCCCGGATCGTTACAGATGGTATCTGAGCGGAACTTCGGCTAGAAGTGTGGAAGAAAGTGATGTGGGGGGCAAAGTGCTACATCGCCGGAAGAGCGTTGGGAGCCACCTCCTGAGCCCGTACAAGCCACCTCTTGAATCCTACACCGCCCGGGGGTTCAATTTTGGTATTGATTCGGACTTGACGAGGACGTCAAGGATTTAAGTGGGAGAGATTGTGATAACCCATATCCCACATTGGGTGAAAATGGAAAATTAGTGTGGCTTATAAGGTTGTTCCCTACTACTACTTAGCACCGACTTATCCATGGACTTTTGGGTGGGTGGGCCTGCGGTAGGCTAGTGGACCCTTGGTGCCAGTGGGCTAGTGGGCGAACGCCTTGGTGCTCGGTAACGGACCGGATTTTCGGACTCGGGTCGTTATAGGTTTCCCTATTGGTTTGACAAATTTTAGATTAGTTTGCTGTTGATTTCTTACTTTGAGCTTGGCACTCGTCCAAAAAGAGGAGGTAGGATATGACATACACTGTGAAGTGCCACTTACATGTGTTTATGATGGACCTGTAACAAACTAACCAATTTTATATTTGTATCTTTTTTATTCGCTGAGATTTGTTCATGATCTGTAAAGAAAACCCAAGATGAAAAAAAACCATGTCCACCAATGTACGAAGCTAATTCAGAGGACAAACTGCTAAGAAACTAAAAGGAAATGGCTTTAAACTCACATCCCAATCAAGTTATCATATCTGACACTTTTTACCGGTCAAATAGTATCCTCATCTGCAGTACTGTATGGTTTATTCTCCTTTATGTTTTGTGATGATTTTCACCTTTGCAGAGCCAAACGTTGATAATCGATAGTCGGCATTAGGTAGCCTAACAACTAGTGTAAAACTTGTCGGTTCTCTATGCACTTGAATCCTCGAGTTCAATTTCACGGCAATCAACCTCATTTTCAACTGATCTTAGGTGGTTCAAATAGAAGAGTAAGCCACATTAAATTTTTTTCTTAATGATGTTCTCTGATCTCCGATTTTGAGTCTTGTATCCTATGTGGATAACACCAGGCTTAACTGTCTTACAACGCTGGTGGTTTTCTGACAGCTTTTTGTTTAGTCACACGGACCGCATTCTGGTGGCATCTGAATCTGTATTCTGTTTCCGATATTGTAAAATCATATTTCCGGAAAGCCTCGTCATCTGTTGTGAGTTATGCATTTTGAACATCCCGCAAACCAAGTGTAACTTGGGCTGATTATTTGGAAATCTTATCCTTATTTATAGGTATATGGGAGTGGCCTTATCTAGAGACAACATAAATACTCTAATGTGCACCTGCTGTCTTTCTATACTTGTTTTTATTATGACTGATAATGATTTGTGTTGGGATGGATTGGGGTTCTCGTGTGTTGTGAAATGATAAAAACTAGTGTTCGTTTCTTTTGACATGCCAAAATTTATAATGCCTAGTTTGATTGTCTTTTCAGTAAAGGTATCATTATTTAGTCAAGAGCCAATATGCTGATGATGCCCTAGGATGATAAATATTATGATACACGCTTTATATGGTTGTTTCCATGCAGATGCTTTCATTGGTGTGAACATTGGCACTGACCTCTCCAATATGCCCAACCCAACTCAGGTTGTGGCCCTTCTCAAGGCTCAACAAATTCGCCATGTCAGATTGTATGACACTGACAGAGCTATGCTAATCGCCCTTGCAAATAGTGGAATTCGTGTGACTGTTTCTGTTCCGAACGACCAGCTTCTAGGCATTGGCCAATCAAACGCAACAGCAGCAAATTGGGTTTCCCGAAATATCCTTGCTCATATTCCAGCCACCAATATCACTGCTATATCAGTTGGATCGGAAGTCCTTACCACGCTTCCAAATGCCGCGCCAGTTCTAGTCTCTGCTCTACAATACATCCACTCTGCTCTTGTTGCTGCTAACCTGGATTCTCAGATCAAAGTCTCCACCGCACACTCTTCGTCTATTATCCTTGATTCATTCCCACCCTCACAAGCCTTTTTTAACCGTACGTGGGACCCAGTCATGGTTCCCTTGCTCAAGTTCTTGCAGTCCACAAGTTCATTTCTCATGCTCAATGTGTACCCATACTATGATTACATGCAGACAAATGGTGCTATTCCCTTGGATTATGCTCTCTTTCGTCCACTCCCTCCAAATAAGGAAGCTGTTGATTCCAACACGCTATTGCACTATACTAATGTCTTTGATGCTGTGGTTGATGCAGCTTATTTTGCTATGTCCTATTTAAACTTCACTAATATCCCCATCTTAGTGACAGAGTCAGGTTGGCCTTCAAAAGGGGACTCTTCTGAGCCTGATGCCACCGTTGACAATGCGAACACTTACAACAGTAACTTAATTAGGCATGTTCTCAACAACACGGGGACTCCAAAACATCCGGGCATTGCAGTTAGTACATACATTTATGAGCTTTATAATGAAGATTTGCGACCTGGTGCAGTTTCAGAAAAGAACTGGGGACTTTTTGATGCCAATGGGATGCCAATTTACATTTTACACTTAACAGGCTCTGGAACCGTGTTGGCTAATGACACTACCAACCAAACATACTGTGTTGCGAAGGATGGTGCTGACCCTAAAATGCTGCAAGCTGCCTTGGATTGGGCTTGTGGACCCGGCAAGGTGGACTGTTCTCCATTGACGCAGGGAAAGTTATGCTATGAGCCTGATAATGTGGCCGCACATGCATCTTATGCTTTTGATGCATATTATTACCAGATGGCTATGGCCGATGGAACATGTAGCTTCAATGGGGTGGCAACTGTCACGACAACAGACCCAAGTATGTACTACTTGAGCTGAATCAGCTGATTACACTTCGGAAATGTCAATTGTGCATGTAGTTTTCTTTTAGCACCACATAGTATCACACCAGTATCAAATAGAGTTCACTCACATGGCTGTTAGGGAACATGTTTTGATAAGTGATCACATGAATCTCTCTAAATTGTGGCGAAGCTACTGTTGTGGCTGATGTGGAAGTACCTTGCTTCCGAAGTATCAAGGAAGCTTGTCCAAAATCCTTTTATTTCACTTGTCCAGAATCCTTATAATTCAGACTTTTGAATGGAAAGCTGAAGAAATAATGACTACATGTCTAGAACTCTGGGAGTTATTCATATAAAATTGGATGCTCTTCAATGAGAACGAATGAAAAAAAGATATGAACTTTAGTGAAGACTTGATATGTTGACAAAAACCTGTTTTACTATGCTGCTTTTTATATGGTTAGCACTACGTGGGGTTAATTGTTGTTTGTTCTATTGATGCAGGTCATGGTACTTGTGCATTTCCAGGAAGGTATAAATGTCTAATTCACTTTTTTTTTTAAAATATAAAAGTAAAATAAAATAAAATTTTAATTTGTTAATTTTATTTGTTTGTTCAAAATTCTTTTCACCTTAAATCATTCTTAACTTGTTCACTTATAATGTTTTAACTTCTGAACACCATCTTTAATACCATGTGTGTAGTGCTGGGAGAAACGGTACCTTTATTAATGGCACATCACTTGCTCCATCTACAAATTCGACTGTATCAGGTGGCTGTTCACTATACTTCCGTGATGCTGGTGCTTTTATGAGTTCGTTAACTGTTGGGTTACTATGGACTGCAGTTTTATCGTAAGGCAACATTGTGCGAACTTTTTGACTGCATTCCACTCTTCCAAATATTTGGTTTTGCTTATGTTGGTAAATTGCCAGCGAACCCAATTTTGTTCTCTCCTGCAGAGAGGAGGGTAAGGGATGGCAAGGTTGTTTGAACATATGGCCGGCAGGTAGCTTTAAGGTGAGTAGTTTGTTAATTTGTACAAAAGATCCCAAGTGATTTTCGGATTATTGGTTATGTAACTATGAACGAATTGATCAACATATGTTGTATCATTCATTGCCCCCGTATCTTTGCGATGTTCCCTCCTTGTCTTATAACAAATGGTGTCATTGATAGACTACCAAATACTTGCATAGTAAGGTGCAGAGATAGCATGTCATAATACCTGAACACAGAAAGTCGAGAGTTGTATACTTGAAATTTACATAAATACTGTTACCTCTACTTGTACCAAGGTTTCTATTGACATTAAGCCCGGTCCAGACCATGCACTTCCGAACTCTAATAAATCAGTTAGTTTCAAAGGCTCAAGTTTGTAATGAACTTTGTATGACAAGCATCACATAAGAACCCTGAAGACCCAGGTAGAATGCATTGTTGATCAGCATGCTGGCTGCAGTATGGCTTGTTGCAGAAATTACATTTTGGAAGCTGAAGCCAGCAAGTTGTGCACAAGAGATCTGGACAAGCTGCTTCACAGTCTTCTTCAAATTCCACACATGCCCCGCACTCTGCACACCTCGGAATACAACTGATACATCCTCGACATTCTCCCTGGGGATTTGGTGCCTGAACCATATTTCTTATACAGGCTTCCTTAGGGCAATCAAAAACCATTCTTACATTATGACATCTTGGGCAAATATCCACATCTATTGAAGGGAGATTAGTTTCTCCTCTTATTGTTACATGCTTGTACTCCGGGTAGATGTTACATGACTTCTTTTGATGCTGTGGTGTGCCATTTATACGAAGTAAAGAGTGCAACATTTCAAGGTGTTCTTTGCTCATGTTACTAATGCCGTTTATCCTCAGGCTCCTTAAGTTACAATTCTGTACCGTCAGTGTCCGCACTGCTCCAATGACCCCCTCGGGAGTTAAGCTGGTGCATGTAGGTATGTGTAGCTACAAAAGGAACCGAATAACAAACACCCAAATTAGGATCTAGGCTTCATTCACTGTATGATGAACTGGAAAGTGTAATTCTTTGGATGCTCAGCATAGGAGACAATATAACATTAAAATTCTAGCTTATCAATCAATTTTGTTTAGGAATAAATTAGGGCATCAAAGATTGTATATATGAATCAATTCAAAATAAAGATGGACTGTGGGTGTTAGTTTTGTGAAAGGGAGAGTACCTTGATGATACATGGATTTTGGGATACGACACCTTGAAGGCCATCATCGGTAATCTTTGAACAACTATTCAGAACCAAAGTTCTGAGCTTACCATTTGCCCTGGCAGTAATTTTCATCAATACATCATCGGAAAGCCGCAAATTTAGTGGCTTTTCAACAATAATATTCAGCCATGGCAAGATATCATGGGTTAGAGCTTGTCTTAGTGATCTGCAAACTTGATTCATGGCAAGAAGCTCAAACAGTGGGAGGTAGGCCAACGCAAAATACAGAGCTTCATGGGGTTGGACTTGTTCTTTGTTTTCTGCATCATGTGAAATTCCTGTATCCATTGTTTTGGAAGAGTTGGAGTTGAGGATAGGATAATTGAAGAATGAGGTAAATGAAGTGTAGAACGTAGGAGGAAAACTAGTGGTTAAGATATGCCTACTACGTTGATGGCTGCCAAGGTGGGTCCAATCCCCAATGTTTGACAAGGTTGTAGTTGGTCCTTGATTCTTTTGAGGTACTTACGAAGTACCCCTCTCCGTCCCCTAAGTTGATGGCTGCCAAGGTGCGGTCCGGAACTCATGGTGCTCTGGTTTTCATATGTTGATCGCTTGATGCTCGTCACATGTATCAGTTAAAATTCGACGGTTATGGATGTTTGTGGGTAAAATTTTACTTTTTTCTTGCTCGTACAATCTTGATCCTTATCGAGCATCGAGCGACAGATACCAGAGCACAATGTGAGCTATATGTTGTAATACACACTCGGACATAGTTTTGTGTTGAAGAACAAGAGATTTCCTTCTTATTTTTTTGATTACAGTCTACGCATTCTAATTCCTAAACTAATCTGTAAATAAGGAAAATATAATGTTGGTTCGTAAATGATACAAGTAAAGGCTAGAAGGGGGGAGGGGGTTTGGGGGAATAGCCTTTTTAAAAATTGTCCTCTAAAACATTAGAAAAGTAATATTTTAGAAAGAGTAACCGCAAGATAAAATTTGATGGTGCAGCGAAAAGAATTTAACGTTAAATTTGACCAAAATTTATTTCACTAATGTTTTAAATACAGTAGTAGCATATCAAACAGTAAGTTTACTAAAATGATAGTACAGTAATATCGAATAGAACAAACAATAATGTTAGT
>JAOTQG010106099.1:0-12688 GCA_025631175.1 Iris virginica
TGAAGTTTAAGGAGAGGACAAAAGCTAGATCAAATCCTAAAGAGCTACTTAGCAGAGGTTAAAGTACATAAACTAGATGTGCAAAAGACAAATATCCGCTCAGGTGGGACAGTAATTACGGAGCGCATTAGTCTATCTTTGAGGCTGTCTTGCGAGCCTCTCGGGGGAGAACTGGTATAGAGTCTAATAGTTTAAGGATATCCGCTTCCTTCTTCCGCCTCGGGCTGCATAAGACTATGGAACTAGTCCTCGCCCTCCGGGGGCTAGTAGATGGAATAGCCATGCGGATCTCTACAAACCTTATGGCGAGGGCCTTTACTATTACGATGTGAACTCTTTGTACCCATATATTATGAAGTCCTATCCTATGCCTTGTGGGATCCCCATCTGGAAGAATAATTTAGATGGCGTTGAATTGGATAGCTTGTTTGGCTAGAGTTTCCCTCAGACCAAGAGCCATACAAACCCTAGTCAAATGCGCTAAGAACTTGAATATAAGGTCTGCGTTGAGGTCGACAGAGTAAACGACTTAAATCGGATGAGTCGAACTCAAGACCGTTCTTGCTTAAAACTCTCTAATACCATGTTGAAAATAGGCAAATAACCACAGTGCATTAGTCCAGCAGGGTTTTAGGCATGACATATCTTGTTCAAGGACATTGTGAATATAAATTGCACCATAATTCAGCTGGACTAAGATATTGCTACTTCACTCTTTCATAGGTTGCACTTTAAACATATCTTCAATATTTCCAGCAGCCAAGACATCTTTAAGCAAGATTTTCGTGGTCAGAGCAATACTTCAGGTGGAGATAATGACGGTCAATTTGAAATGAGGACAGAGTAGAGATCACGTATAGAGATGATAACGTATATATTTCTTGAAACTTGGAACCGCTTGAGAGAGTCATTTATTTGTTTCTTTGTAATTGAGTTCATCCTTCTGGAGGCTCATGCATTCTTCATGTCGCGGGAGAACAAGCTTAGTGCCAGTAAGTTGTGATTGTTACCTAGCCGTTAAAGCCTTTTTACAAATTGCTTCATTATTGGAATTTTCCCACTCCTGTGCTGTTCAAAATTTCCTGTGGTGCTTTATAGATAGTAAGAGGAGGAACCAACTCTTTCAAGTTGCTTCCGTAGCTTGTATATACGAGAGCCAATGGTTCTCTTTCAATTTGCTTCTCCATTAGTTCTTGACTTTGTTGATTTCATCTCGACAATAACATCAGGCGGCCACACTCTTTTGCTTTGAGCTTTGCGAGTTCCAGTTAGCTGGTAATTTTAAGTCTACCAGTCTCTTGGTTTTAAGAAGATTTAGCTGGTTGAGCATCGGTAGTATTTCTACTTAACCTCTCTTCCGGCACCTGGGTTGCGGGAGTCCTTTTAATGTAATCCTCATACAAATGATGAAGTGAAGATTAAGTCTGTAAACCTTTTCCATGCTATTATTCACTTTTTTAACTTAACGAAGAAATGTAGAAACTCACCAATTATCTCAGTCGATTAACCCAAAAGATATATGGCACATTCTCTATTTTTTTCAGAAGGAAGCTACTTTTCCATTGCTTCATGTTGTATTTGATGATCTACTGGGTCCCTTGTTTGCTCACTCTCCCTAGTTCTGGAACCTCATTTATAATTACTCAGGATGTTGTATGTAAGAAAGGCATGTCCTTTTGAAGTAGCGCATGTGTTAAGAGACGGCATTGACTAGGGGAAAAGGTGAAATGGTTAGTTATCGATTGAAACTATTATCACCCATTATTACACGCTTTCCGTGCGTCTTTGGTGTTCTCTTGCGTTGTTCTGCACAATGTTTGCCTTGATAATGTTGCTGTCTTTTTGCATCAACTAATACTTCTTGCGCTTAACGTTTGTGTGAACTATCAGGCTCGAACTGGAGGCAGAACTCAAATTATTAGAAGAGACAACCAAGAGAATAGAAGAAGCAATCCGGATAAAGGTTGAGGAGAAGTTAGCCTCAGACGAAGTGAAATTAGAGATAGAGAGAAGAATAGAAGAAGGCCGGAAGAAACTTTTTGATGACGTTGAAGCTCAACTTGAAAAAGAAAAGGAATCAGCTCTTACTGAAGCTAGGCAGAAAGAGGTCAGTGTGTGGGAAGGGAGTTGGCTGCTTTTTGTATTGCTTCCAGTTTCAGTGGCTGTTAATTATTGGTTGAGTATTATGATTTAGATAGATTAAAGTGTCTTTTAGTTTGAACTCTTCATATTTTGCATTTTCTATATCTCAAATATGATATATCACTCTACCCTAGTTAATTGATTTTATGCAACTTGGTTATGCTCTAAACCTTAAGTTCTGGTCGAAAACAATATAAACTAATGAAAGGTCAAAGATCGTCTTGTCAAATATAAAAAGCATGCCATTTTAGTCATTCTGAATCACATGGTCATTAAATTTCTTCGTTGTGGGGTTGCCCAGCTCCTTTGCATAACATGTTTGGGGTCGTCAGAAGGATTGTGCTAATCCTGGACTGCTGGTACTATTGGCAGGTTGTGTAAATTAGATGCTAGTTTTTATGGATTTTTTTTGCCCGGGGGGGGGGGATATTTTCTGTCTGTTGGTGCTCAAGGCATAGAGGTACAACTATCTTGAATGCCCATTTTAGAGATTAAGGGTGATTGGATTGCTTTGGTTTTCTAGTTTTCGTTGTTTTACAGCTTTTCATGGCTATCATTTGATATTTCTTCACTGGACCCTTCGCCTATGCTTTACTATCTTTGCACTTTAATATATGGTTTTCATTTTTTTTATTAAAAAAAGAGAAGCTGGGCAGAGAATCGGCTGACATTTAGAGAAGCTGGGATAATGAAAACTTCACCAAAATGTACACAATAATTGCCAAAGAAACTGAAGAGACCTCATCCTAAACTATAAAGCCAAACGAACCGTCCTACTAATCTAAGTGCGTAACATATTTGAAGTTGTAACTCAATACTCATGCTATCTTAAGTTTCTATACTACCTGCAAAAGCCCTAAAAAATGTGAAGTATTTGAAAACATCCATTAACCAATAATTATTAAAACAACCTTAAACCTTAGATAAGACTCACCAACTCATTGTTTTCATAAAACCAAATCTGACATCTGACTGCTCATAATAATACGGTTGATCCCATATGTATGCCAGAATTTCTCAGGACAACGAGGTGCAATCTAGTGGTAAGATGCATCCCCTGGTTCGACTAACAATCCCCCTTTAAAGAAGGAGGAAAAAAGAAAGTATGCCAGTATTTCCTCAGCAACCCTTGTAGTCGCCAAAAAGTAACGAACCATTTTTTGTGATATTAACGGGGTGAAATTATGGCTTGAACCCGTGACTTGCATGGCTAGGGCCTTGATACTCCTGTAAGTAAACCATTAAAAGCTCAAGCAGTTAGAGAGAAGGCCAACAATGTATATACACATTAACAATTGATATGAAAGAACAAGCAATGGTTGAAATTTACTGACAATCGTAGGACTTAACCTTTAATAATCAATAGAATCATTACTTTCAAAAAAAAAAAAAAAACAATAGAATCATTAGGTCAGATTTTCGCTGCAGACATTATCGTAAAACTTTAGTTTCAAAACGTACCGATTACAAAAGATTTCAATATTGGACCAAGACAGTATGGCCATTACTTTGAATCAAAACACTTTACTGGGTAGGAAATATTCGTAGTTTTGTATCATAAATGTAGATTTTCCTCTTCTTCTCTACTCAAGCTGCTCCCCTCTCTCTGAGAATACATACTCTAACTTGTCGGAAGAAAGCATTCGTCTAGACTAATTAGTTCATTCTTTCTCTTCTTCCTGTTACTTTTCTTATTATTGTTGATTTTGATTAAAAAAACTTGTGTATTTGTTTACCAGTCCATGTGATATTTTCCATGGTACCACTGTGGCCCTCATGTGTCCCTATTTTGTGGAGGAGGGCTTTTCCAATCGAGTTAAGAGGTTAAAAAATTTAAATCCTAAACTTTTAGGGGGTAAGTCCCAACTAAAGCAATTTATGCATATGAAGCAATTTATGCAAATAATGGACTATTTAAACCACATGTTACTCTAATAGCTAAACAGTTGGTTGAAAATGCTGAAGCACCTGCAGGGCAATATTGTGCTGACAATTGTAGGTAATTGCTGATAATATGTAGGAAGTGCCTTCTACAATTGAACAAGGATTCCATAGTACCATATGTAGTGAAAGGATCAACCACCTCTCTTTTAACTTAAAAGGTCATGGTGATGGGTGGCCGTTGCTTACTAAGCATAAATTCCCTGGCCTCTATGTTTGAGGGGATTGCAGTCTTGCAGCTCCGCATTCTGGCCTGTACCCCAACCCGACCTCATCTGATCAGGCCTTGGAAACTAGTCAGATTGATATGTATTCCTGGTCAAGATCTCTTTGGGGGTCAAAATTCAACTGTATATGTAGCCGAATTCATGCACCTTTGAAGGCTTCAGGCTTGTATGCTTTTTCATTCTATGTGCTAATTATATATATTTCCTTTACGGCCATCATAACTTCAGAACCCTTTTCTTTCAGTTTGTAACCTCTTATATTGTGGTGGTGTTGTTAACATCAATTGTCACAGGAGCAAGCCAGAAAAGAGAGAGAAGAGCTGGATAAGATGCTTGAGGAGAATCGCCGGAGAGTAGAAGAGGCTCAGAGACGAGAAGCTTTGGAGCTGCAGCGCAAAGAAGAGGAACGGTATCGGGAGTTGGAGATGATTCAAAGACAAAAAGAAGAGGCTGCTAGGAGGAGGAAACTTGAAGAGGAGGAAGAATATGCAAATCAGATGAACCTGTCAGGCAAGAATAAACCTAGGGCAAAGGTTTCTGGTTCATAAAAAGCCACTCACCTGAGATACACTCTTCCTTCACCAACAAGTGAAGCAGGGCTTTCTAGCGGATGCCAACCAGGCTGTCCACTTCTATTAAGTTGTGAGCATGGCTGCCGTTACGGCTCCTCAATCTTAACTCACGGTAGATCTCCTCGGATGTTTCTAGTGTGGTCATGAGCTCAAATTGTTGGATGTACAAGTCACTCCTAGTTTTTTCTTGGAATCATAAGCATGGACATTGTCATCTGCTAAGTTGAAAATGGATGATCCTTTTTCCTTGTTATATTTGGAAATTTTCAGAATTACAAGTAGAAATTGTTATTTTCAGATGCCCATTAACATACATTACTAGAAGGATCCCCTTCAGACTTGCCTTCTTAATATCTTATGCACTAATGGGTGTATTTATGTTGTGAATCAATGTTCGGGACAAAATTGGTGAACCCTTTTGAAACAAAGTCCTCTTCCATTCACCGGGAAAGTATTAGTCCCGTAAACTATTAGAACGAGTCACATTAATACGTATATCATGTTTTAATATGTAGTCTAAATTTTGTCAGATACGTCCTTTCTCGTCACTTTACCATCGCCCATATTACTTCTTTAGCAATATTGCCATTGCTGCACCACCACTCCATCGCTGCCACCGGTCTGAGCCTCGTGACTCTCATAGTCATTGTTGTCATTGCCTCTCATCATTTTCCGCCATCTCTACCGATGGCTAACCAATGTCATCCTCTAGTGAGTCAGTTGCATCCACCACTCAAAAGTTTGGATTATCTGATGATGCAGTAAATAAAGGAAAAATTGCAGAAGATGACGAGG
The DNA here is from genome assembly GCA_025631175.1 of Iris virginica. Lineage (NCBI taxonomy): Eukaryota > Viridiplantae > Streptophyta > Magnoliopsida > Asparagales > Iridaceae > Iris > Iris virginica. The sequence goes on from JAOTQG010106099.1 coordinate 5,678, forward strand.
TTTAAAGATTGTTGTTTTGTGGTTCTTTGGCTAATTGGAATGATTGAGGAAAAGTTTAACCATTTAAAACTATTTTTGTTTTTGGCGAGATCTAGTTGGTTTTGTTGGCCGAAAAAATTCGAACGCAGCTCGTGGGCCGGTGGTTATCCGTGATAGTTCAAAAGCAAACAATTCAAAGGTCAAATAAGAATGAAAAAATGTTGAGATCAGTGAGAGCAAAAAAAAAAAAAATCATAAATCAAAATATCAAAATAAAAACATCCTAACGAACGCTTTTAAGAAAAATGCTAGATTGACTAAGAGAACTGTATAAAACGTGTACAAAATTCTAGTTTGCTCGATTTGATTTCACTGAAAAATTTGTGGATCACGTCGCCATAAAAAATCATACAAATAAAAATATGACATTTAAGCTTTTCTGCGTTTCTCTTGGTATCTTTTTCGGTAACTCTAGCATTGCTCGTCATTTTGAAAGTATAGTCATAATAAAAAATTACTCCCTCGGTCACTAAAAATAGTTCCTTTGTATTTTACACATAATTTAAGAAAAAAGTTATATATATATATTTGTACAATATTTAAAATACATTATAATCGTTGCTATTTATAGAAATGAGATTATTATTTTGGGACGGATAATAAGAAAATGATTTTTTTTTTTTTTTTTTGGGGACGAAGGAAATATTATTTTTGGCAGCAAACGAAGAGATGAATCTAAATCTAGCTATTAGAACCATTGACAATGACATCTACAATGTGGCGACTTTCCTTCAAGTTTAGTGCCAATGTTAATAGAGTTAACTATAAAAAAGGATTGTGTACTATCATTTTAGCACAAAAATAGGCATCGTACTATTTTTTTAAAGAAAAGAGATGCGTACTATCATTAATTCATCAAATTAAATCTCATTCGATCCAAAAATTATTTTAAATCTCATCCGATCTAATTCTCTTGGATATTAAACGACCCATATTTTCTTTAAATTTGAAAGAATTGGACCGAGTGAGTTTAAATTGATGAATTAATGATAGTACGCACTCCTTTTTTGATGAATTAATAATTGTACGCACCCACTTTTTTAAAGCGAAAATAATACAATACCTTTTTTTGAGTCAAATTGATACTACGCAGCCCTTTTTTATAGTTAACCCATGTTAATAAGATGTAGGCATTTAAGCCAACATTGTGCTCCCTCCATTTAAAAAGAAATAATTCATCTTTTTTTTTGTCCGTTTTAAAAATAATATATATTTTTAAAAACAACAATATCAGTGTGTAATTCAAGAATTTTACAACTATGTACAACTCTTTTTATAAAAATGTGTGTTTATAAGATTTTTTTTTTTGGTAAGGAGTAAACTATAAGATAACTATTGTTTAAGAGGGAGGGAGTAGTTGAATTGGATGATTGTTACGTTAATGACAATGGGGTAATCCATATTTGGGTCATAATAAGTAGTCAAACTATTAAAAGGGGCTTTAATGCACATTTGAAAGTGTTGAAAGGGGTATGGATGCCATAGTGAAAGTTTACAGAGGTAACCTATTGGAAAAGTCAAAAGATAAAGTGCAAAAGCAAGTTAAAAAAAAAGAATGAAAAAAGAAAAAGAAAAAGAAAAAGAATTAATGCTGAAACTAATACAGTATGCAGTTTACTAGTCCAGGAAGGTAATTGGTCAGAATGGGGAAGAAAGTAGAGAGAGGAGAGAGAGAGGGAAACAAATCATCCTCCCCACTTATCTCAATCCCTCCAAGTGTTAGGTCTGGTAGTACTTTTAGGAGCCAAACCCGGAAACCAGGAACAAATGTGTTGTTCAATCTCGGGTCCGCACCCAACAATCCAACAAAAATAGATACCAAAAACTGTAACTAAATCAAAAGGAAAAAAAAAAAAAAAGATTAAAAATTTAGTCTTTGAGAAAAAGAGGAAAAATTAAAAGAGCCAGTCATTGGGTTCCATTTCCAGCTTTTGGCTTTCCATTTTCCAATCAAATCCAGCTGCTGCCCTGTCCTGCCCCATTGCCTGCCTGCATTTCAGTTTTTTCAAATATCCTCAATACCCATTTCTTAAAAACACCAAAAAAAAAAAAACTGTACCCATTTCCCAAGAAAACAGCATAATTGTTGTTCTTGGTAGTTTAAGGTTGTTTTCTTTTCTTTTTTTGTCTGGTGTTTTCTCTTGTTTGTTTTCTGGGTGTTTTTGGTTTTGTCTTGTCACAAATGGTTGCTAGTTTGGCTTTGAGAGCCACAATGATCATGATAGAGGGAGAATTTGATTTGGGGTAGCATAATTATATAGCAAAAAGGGGTGAACGTGAGGGATTGGGAGGGGGAGGGGGAGGGGGAGAGGGGAGGAGAGGTACAGAGAGACAGAGAGGAGGGGGAGAATATGAGCAAAGAGCTGGCTGGCATTGTCAAGGCCTGGGAAGCAACAGTTAGAAAATCACAAGCAGCTGCAAAGAAAAGAGCCATCAGCATTTTCACAACAATGTCAGTTGCCCACGTGGACGATGATGTCATCGATGCCGAGCTTTACCACACGGAGAAGATCTTCCCCAACGGCGACATCTACATCGGCCAATGGTCCTCGGAGAACTGGCCCCACGGCCCCGGTAAGTTCTTGTGGTGTGATGGTTGTATGTATGTTGGAGATTGGTTTAAAGGCAAGAAGATGGGCAAGGGGAGGTTCAGTTGGCCCTCTGGCGCCACCTATGAAGGCCAGTTCAAGTGTGGCTATATGGATGGCGAAGGCACGTATACGGGTTCCACGAATGATACGTACCGAGGGGCTTGGGTTATGAATATGAAGCATGGTAAAGGCAATAGAGATTATGCAAATGGTGATCATTATGCTGGGGAGTGGCGTCGCGGGGTTCCAGATGGCCAAGGGAGATATACTTGGAATAATGGGAATCAGTACATTGGGCATTGGAGGAATGGCTGCATGAGCGGAAATGGTACAATGATGTGGGAAAATGGGAACCGGTACGATGGGTGTTGGGAAGATGGAGTGCCTAAAGGAAATGGGACTTATCGGTGGGGGGATGGGAGTTTCTATGTTGGTGTTTGGAGTAAAGACCCGAAAGATATGAATGGGATATTTTATCCTTCCTCTTCCCCGTCGGATGATTCTGAATGGGATCCGCAACAAGTTTTTGCTGATTTGAGCGAATGTGTAATTTCTGAAGGGGAGAAGATTGTGATATTTCCATCGCAGAAGTCACTCAATTGGCCCACTGGTGATGATATGACGCAAAAGAAGCCAACGAGAAAGAATTCTAAAGGACACGATGGGAGGCCTAGGAGATTGTCTGTGGATGGCAGGCTAAGCAATGGTGCTGGTGGTGGTGCCCCTAGTTGGGGTTCAGAAAGTGATGCTATGCGGAAGGAGGTGAATGATGGAATGGGAAATCTCCAGATTGAAAATCAAGACGCATCAAAGGGGATGATTAGAATACAGGCACCGAAGAGGCAAGGGGAAACAATATGTAAAGGCCACAAAAACTACGAGCTTATGCTCAATCTGCAGCTCGGTATCAGGTACATATCATATTCTCCAACACATGACTTAGCAACATGCTGATACTAGTTAGTTTCATTTCTCCTATTCCGGTTCCTTCTCAACTTTTTCCCATCAATTATGTTGGATTCATAGCATTTAAATGGCTTAGAAAGGTGGCTCAGTAAAATATCCTGCAGATAAATGTAGCAAAAATTCAAATTTAGACAACTCACACAATATCTACATTGTGTGTTTTCTGCTTCATATTTCAATTCTTGTTCATCCATATTAGAAGGGCTTCATCTCGCTTGCAGTTTTATGGTGAAGAAGTACGCTCTGAGTTTCATCATGATGCATCAAAAGTTATTCTAACACTTGCCCGTATAGAACTTGAGAAATGATAACCGGAGATTTGGTGTTGATGCATCCAAGCATATTGTAATCATTGTCAAAACTTAGGGTCATAAGAAATGGTATTTTGGAAGGAAGCTATGTCGCAATGGTACTCATATGTCTATATTCACAGCATCAAACATCTGGATAATAGGAATAGCTTTGTGATGCAAACATTTTACCAATCTGAAGCATGCACCCGCAGCACCCCCAATAGGTTCATGGGAAAGTCAAATAAGATATTCACCTATAATATTTTTTTGTAAATTCTGTCTTTAATCAAAATTATTGGTGCACTCACAGACATTCTGTAGGAAGGCCTGCTAAAGCAACATCTCTTGATCTGAAGCCGACAGCTTTTGATGCAAGGGAGAAAGTGTGGACAAAATTTCCTCCAGAAGGATCAAAACATACTCCACCTCACCAATCATGCGAGTTTAAATGGAAGGACTATTGCCCATTGGTTTTCAGGTCAGGTCTCTAAATGTACTGATAGCAGTTCTGGGCAGTAACTTCACTCTCATTCATATCTGTTCATGTGTGAGATGGTGTAGATGATTATGCTATTGGTTTTCAGGACTCTACGGAGGTTATTTAATGTGGATCCAGCTGATTATATGTTATCAATTTGTGGGAATGACGCTCTTAGGGAGCTCTCTTCCCCCGGAAAGAGCGGAAGTTTCTTCTACTTGACCAACGATGACAAGTACATGATAAAGACGATGAAGAAGTCCGAAGTCAAGGCGAGTTTGTTAGATCTCAAGAATACAGTTTGCAGTTTATTGCACTTTGTTTTGTTACTTCTGTCATTGGATTTACATTATTTGTTAGAGATAAGTACCAATTTATTAACTGAATATGACATTCTGATCATACTTGATCAATGCAATGGCAGGTACTCAAGAGGATGCTTCCAACATATTTCCAGCATGTTAAATCATTCGAACACACTCTTGTCACCAAATTTTTTGGCCTTCACTGTGTAAAGTTGACTGGACCTGCCCAAAAGAAGGTCCGAATAATCCCTCTGATTCGGTGGATATTTTTCTGAATGGTGAATCAGTCTTCTGATTATGCACTTTCTTATATATTTGGGCTTGATGAGGCAGGTACGGTTTGTCATAATGGGAAATTTGTTCTGCACCGAGTACCCAATTCACAGACGTTTTGACTTGAAAGGGTCTTCCCATGGCCGAACAACAGATAAACCAGAGACTGAAATTGAGGCAACAACCACTCTCAAGGACCTTGACCTCAATTTCATCTTCCGATTACAAAAAGATTGGTTCCAGGAATTCTGCAGGTGAACGTAGTTCCTTTGTGTTCCTCCCTCGTCATTTCTTTTTCTTTTAAATGACTTGATGAAGACTGGAGAACATCAAACTGTGTCAAAGCTCGGAATTCAAATCCTGTTTTTGCACCATATATTTTCTTGAAAATCTACTTGTAATATTCTTATTTCTTCTTCACAATGAGCTCAAATGAGATGGTCCTGATGCAGGCAAGTAGACAGGGACTGCGACTTCCTTGAACAGGAGAGAATTATGGACTACAGCCTTTTAATTGGTCTTCACTTCAGAGAAAGTTCTCAGAGTAGAGAACCATCTGCAGCTGAAGGCCGAACATCTGGAGTTCGCACTCCCACTGGTTTATCTCTCGATCTCATCTGTCCTGTTGTCACAACTCTGTTCACTTGAATGTGTGCTGAATGTTTTCAAATTCTTTTGTTGGGAATGCAGGTAGTGAAGGATCAGCTCCTAGGCTTTCGTCGTTAGATATGGATATTCTTTTTGATCCAACTCGGTAAATAACACTTCTTACTTTAAACTCATGATAATCCTTAAACGTATGTAGACCATTATTGATTTTTCATTTGTATCATTTTGACATTTCTTGCAGGTGGGAATCCATAAAACTCGGCATCAGCATGCCGGCTCGGGTTGAACGAACAGTAAGAAGTTACGAAACTCAGTTGGTGGGAGAACCAACGGGAGAATACTATGATGTCATCCTCTTCTTTGGTATAATTGATATACTACAAGACTATGACATCAGTAAGAAGCTTGAGCACGCGTATAAATCAATTCAATATGACCCAACCTCAATCTCTGCTGTTGATCCAAGACAGTACTCGAGACGTTTTCGTGATTTCTTATTCAATGTTTTCTCAGAAGACACTTGAAAGTTGAGGAATAACGGCTCATTTTTCCTTTTCGGCTCAGAGGTGGCTGGTAAGCGTCCATGTACAGCAGGTCGGTCCAAAGTGGTATCGCCTTGCTTACCAGTGCGTGGTTTAAAATTTCGGCTACTACATAGCATACACGGCTCGTTAGAGGACATACTGTAGTTGCTAGTGTCTGCACCTCGAGTAAATCCTTGTCGGATCTCTTCTCGTTTGTATACTTAACTTAAATACATACACACACACACATACACGACGATAGTGTTGGTTTACACGTAGATTAGCATAGTTGTTAGAGTTACTCGAGTCTGCTCCAAATGTAAATGAAACTATCACACGATGAGAATGCAGCTGCGCTAGATTGTACTATTTCTTGTTACCCAATTCTTTTTGGTCCCCAGAGAGTGTTGGAAGAAAATTTTCTGGGATTGTACCATTGAATTAATATTGTACAGAAAAGGACACTGAAATGGAATGATACCCTCTTGAACGATCACGGAAAAAGAGAGAAGGAAATGAAAATTCTCATATTGAGTCTTCTGTCCCCCCCCCCCCTCCCTCTGTTTGTTCTTATTTTATGAAAAATTAGTTTAAAATGGAGTTGGATTGTTCATGGTGATGAAAATGCCTACTTGAATATTGTGACAAATGAAGGATCCTTAACATGTATGTATTTGGAGGTCATAGGTTGGCCCTTCTCTATGAAAATTTTGCCTTTTGTCCTAGTTTAGTGTCATGTTGTTGGTGTCTTTGTATCCTGGCTTCCTGGACATGAGTTTGATGTTTTAAGGATTAGGGTTTAGGGTTTTTGTTGCTAGGTTGGACTCAAGTATTTGAGTCTTTAGGGCCTTGTATTTACAAATTCTAACGAGCGCCTAGGCGCTCCGTTCTATTAGAAGCGCCCAATGCACATATATGTTATAAATTATGCAC